>NJEV01000626.1:388-15083 GCA_002591385.1 Cordyceps sp. RAO-2017
CCGTCCGTTCCCCCTCCCCTCCCCTATCTGCTCGCCGCGCCTCCCGCCGGCCATCAGTTCAGGCGCGGGCTCTTGCGCCTCCCCAGGCCCTGCGGGAAGGCCTCGGCCGTCGGCGGGAGATTCTCTCTCCCCTCCGCCACCACCACGCCCCCCTGCTTCTTGGGCTGCTGCTTCCTGAGCATCGCCATGACGCCCTCGGCCGGCATCGACGCGATGCTCGCGCGCGCGTCGAGGAGCCCCAGGGGCCCCGTCGCCAGGTTGGGGCTCACCTCGCGCAGGCTCACGCTCAGCCGGTTCCGTTGGTCCAGGCTGCCGGCCAAGGACGGCCGCCGGGCCTGCGTCGCCGCCGGCAGGCTCATCTTCCGTCCGCCGCCGAGGTCGAGGTCGGGGAAGACGAGGCTGTTGCCGTCGTTGCCGTCGTCGTCGGCGTCGTCGCGCTCCGTCTCGGCCTTCATCTCGTCCCCGTCCTCTTCCCCGCCTTCGTCCTTCAAACGCCCCTCCTCTCCTCCCTGTGCGTCTTCTGCCGTCAGGGCCCCGTCCGTCTTGGAGACGACGAGCAGGTCGCGCGGCTGGGTCCGCGGCAGCTTCGTCGGGTACGTGTAAAGTACCTTCTGCGGCGTCTGGCCCGTCGGCTGGTACTCGTGCAGGGCGGTCGAGGCGATGCCTTCGCGCAGGTTGGCCAGGGGCTGGCACAGCTGCGCCTCGAGCGGCTCGAGAATGTCCATCATGTCGCTGGCGTCGAGCTCCATCTCCTCGCCCAGGTTCCGGACGCGGTCGAACGTCGTCTTGAAGTGGGCCGAGATGTTAGCAAACGACCGCTCCACCGTGTTCGACAGCGCCTGGACCGAGTGCGCGTTCTTCTCGTGCTGGCACGCGTTCTCGGACCGCGCCCGCGCCACGAAGTCGTCGAGCGCCTCCATCTGCGTGTCCAGGTCCTCGATCTGCTCGTCCACGACGCGCACCGCCTCGGCGTGCACCGACTTGGCCGTGTTCTGGATCGCCGTGCTCTTGTCGTTGGCCGCCGTCCAGTCGTCCTTGAGCTTGGTCTTGAGCAGGTCGCGCGACTTGCGCACCTCGTCCAGCAGCTGGCCCTCCTTCTCGTCCCACGCCTCCATGCCCTGCCCGTACTGGCCGGTCGCCCCCTCGAGCGACGCGTTGGACTCCGTCACCGTCTTTTGCATCTGCGCCGCGCGCTCCGACAGGCGCGCCTCCTGCGACTCGGCCTGCGCGCCCATCAGGGACGCGATCTGCGCCATCAGCTTCTGCCGGTCCTCGCAGGCCTGCCGGCGCTCCTCCTCCAGGGCCTCCTGGATGCGCGTCGTCACGCTCGCGTTCTGCAGCACGACGGCGTTGGTCGCGCTCTGCAGCTGTCTGCGGAGGCTGTCCGCCTCGGTCCGCTGGGCCGTGATGTGCCTGACGAGGTCTTCGAAGATGGACTTGAAGTCCTTGCCGAGGGAGCTGTACGAGTTGTGCAACTGTTCGGTCGTCGGTCAGCGGCCCGCTTATGAGAGAGGCAGAGAGAGAGAGAGAGAGAGAGAGAGCAGGAGGAAGAGGAAGAGGGAGGGCGAGAAAGACGTACGGCGCTGTGAAAGTTGGTCATCTCGTGCAGTACGTCGGCTGAAATCTTCTCGGCGGCGTGCGAGATGACCCGAAGGCTCTCGCCCACCTTCTCCTTGACGCCGTCGCGGATCGCCTTGATCTCCTCGAGCGCCTCGTCCAAGTCGTCCTTGGACGTCTGCGTCTGCTGCAGCATCCTCCTCTTCGAGTCGACGAAGAGGTCGAGGTGCTCGTCGAGGAAGGCCTGCGTGGCCGACAGCTTGCCGAGCTCGCCGCCGACGAAGTCCTCCATGCGCCGCGAGACGCTCGAGATGTGCTCGAGCTGCTCGTCCTGGAACTCGAGCACGCGGCGCTGGACCATGGACGTGACGTCGGCCACCTGGGCCTGCGACGTGCCCCAGGCGGCCCGGTTGAGCGACTGCAGGTCCGACTTGCGCTTGTTCTTGGCGTGCAGGCCGCTGACGTCGTGCACCGTCTTCTTGAGCTTGCTGATGAGCTCGCCGCCGATCTCGGTCAGCTTCTCCTCCGTCTGCTCGTGCGCCTTGCGCAGCTGCGTCTCGTCGGCCAGGCTCTTGCGCGTGGCGGCGAGGACGATCTCGGTCTGGTCGAGGACGCCCTTGGTCTCGTCCAGCTGGACCTTGGTCCCCTCGTGATCCTTGCGCAGGCCCATAAAGGTCGTCGTCAGGGAGAAGAGCTCCTGGACCTTGTTGCGCAGGTTCGTCTCGAGCGTCTCGATCTTGGCCGACTGCTCCTCGAGCACGATCCGGCGCGACTCGCTCTGGGCCGTCATTTCCTCGTACGCGTCGTTGGACATGTAGACGCCGTTGCGTTGGCGGGTCGAGATGAGCTCGCTCTTGAGCTTCTCGATCTCGCTGGCGAAGTCCTTGAGCAGCATCTTCTTGTTGAGCATCGGGTTCAGCTGCGGCTTGTTGCGGATGTTCTTGGCGCGGAAGGCGTAGTCGAGCGTGGAGATGGTCTCCTCCATGTTGCTCTTGGCCGGCGATATGGTGGCGATGATGCACGTCTTGGTGCGGCCGCCGAGCGAGTCTTGCAGCAGGCGCGTCAGCTTGGACTCGCGGTAGGGGATGTGGGCGCTGCGGTCGACGAGCGCGTTGATGACGCGGCCGAGGGTGAGCAGCGACTTGTTGATGAGGCCGGCCTCGGCCGCGCGCTTGTTCTCGGCGCCGGACCGCTGGATGTTCTCGCTGCCGGCCAGGTCGACGAGGTTGAGCTTGCCGGCGCTGACGAAGTCGTCGACGCCGTGCTCGTTGGTCTTCTTGACGTAGGCGGTGATGGTGAAGACGGTGTGGCTGCGGGAGCTGAGGTCGTTGCACTTGGTCGCCGCCACCTGGCGCTTCAAGCTGCCGTCCTGGAGCACCTTGATGCCCTCGGACGCGTTCTTGATGTGCTTCTCCTCCATGCCCTGGATGATGGTGCCGGCGTGTCCCTTTCGGGAGGCGTCGTCGAAGATTTTGAGTTTTGCGTTCTCCTCCACCGACAGCAGGTCTCGGAGCTCTTCGTTGTAGAGCTCGATGAAGGAGCACTTGACGCAGTTTTCCGTGTCGTCAATCTCGAGCTTGTTGAAGAGCTGCTGGAGCACGCGCGGGATGATGCCTGCCTCGTCGGAGAGCATGCCCAGCGTCTCGGTCATGTCGCCCGACATGGTGTACGTCTTTCCCGTGCCCGTCTGTCCGTAGGCGAAGATGGTGCAGTTGTAGCCGGCGAGCATCTACAAGAGAGAAAAGAAAAAGTGGTCAGCCATCGATCTCCCTCTCCACGTGTCATCTGCATGGGTGGTATAATCCTGTCGTCTCACCTCGTCCAGGATGGGCTTGACCGTGTCGTCAAAGACCATGTTCTGGTCCGCGGCGGGGGAGAACACGCGGTCGAAGTTGTACGTCTTGTTGCTGAGCGCGTTGGCTCCCATGGACAGCTCGACCAGCTTCCCCTTGACGCCGTCGGTCCGCACCACGACGGTGCTGCTCTCTTTGACCTCGCGCTCGTTGCGGCCCCTGCAGCGCACCACGACGTTGATGTTGGTCTCCTCGCCTCCTGCCTCCGAGTCGAAATCGCGCTCCTTGCGCTTCGTCCCCGAGGTCGAGACGGAACCGGCCGGCGAGGCTGCGCCCGCCCCCCGCGTCACCGTCGTGGCGGACGCGTGCCGCGCCGTCGATGCCCTCACGCTGCCCGGTCTCGCGCCGTTGCGGCTCATGGCGCCGGCGCGCAGACTGCTGCTCCCCATGCCCGACCGGCTTAGCAGCTCCCGGTCGGAGCGCGTCTGGCGTCGAGAAGCCAGCGTGGCTGGCTGTTTTGCGGCCGGCTCTCGAGCGGGCGCGGCGAGGTCGAAGAACAGGTAAAATGGCTATAGAGGAGGAAGAGAAAGAAAAAGCTGGCCAGCGCCACAAATTGAAGGCGGATCCGCTAAAGCTAGTCGGTGGGAGATGGAAGAATGCGTAGGGAGAGGCCGTTGCATGGCGGTTGCTGAGAAAGTGTGGGGAGGTGAGGCCCCTGCGGCGGTGAGGATGTAGCCTCACCAGCTGTCAACAGCGCGCATCCCGCCGTCGCCCGGGCAACGCGGCACCTCCACCTCCGCTGCTCATCCACACGCCCACCACATCTCAGTACGGCGGCTTTTGGGCGAACAAGACTACGACTTGAAAAGATGCGAGCGATGAGAGCGGAGAAGAAATCGCTTCGTTTCTTGTCTTCTACCTAACTTTGATGTTTCTTTGTTCTTTTTTTTTTTTTTGAAAACTCCCTCCCATCAATCTCAGCAGTAGACAGACCTCCGAGGACAGAGCTTGGGGCCGGTAACGAATTCGGTAAAGATTCTAAGATTCAACTTGGCTCAGTAACGTCTTCTCCAGAATCAACGTGCCGTATCAACATCAAGTCTCCATATCAAAATGTACATTCTCGTAATGATGCCCAACAACCTCGGCCCGGGCGCCCACAGCCTTGCTTTCGTCCAAGTGAAAATCCCAATGCAACCCTGACCGGCTGTTACCCTGCGCTGAGATCGAGCCACCCACGCCAATGCAGACAAGTTTTCAAAATCTACAACGTATAGAGAAGTGAAAAGTCATAGGTATATGTCATGCTGAATCAACCATGAGACTCCGAGCTTGAGAGGTCCGACAAATTTCGACGGGTGGGGAAAAGAAAGGGAGGGAAACCCAAGAAACGCCGTTTCTATGCTCTGCGTCGGAAAGGTGAAAGGATCCAAACGCTTTTCTGTCCTACGCTCCTAAGCGCTACTTTTTATTTTCATCGCTTTTCGCTGAAGCTGGCGTCTTGGCCATTGTTGTCTTCCGTGCGGTGCTTGAGACTGGTCAGCCCCGTCTTGTGCTCCGTGTGAGTCTTGCTCAGCTGCTTCTGTTTGATGAAGAAGCTGACGAGAAAGCCGGCGAAGATGAAGACGGTGTAGACAATGTACATCTTCTGCACCGCGTTCCAATAGGCGTGCTGGACGACGAGGCGGGGTCCGGGCTGGAGGGTGCTGACGACCTGGACGCTGGTGGCGGCGGTGGCGCCGCCAAACTTGCCGGCCAGTTTGCGCCCGAGGCTGCGTTGAAGGAAGTCGTGCTGCTTCTGCATCTCATTATTGAATACGACGCCGCCGACGGCAACGGAGACGGAGGTGCCGAGCTGGCGGAGGAAGCCGAAGCTCGCGGTGGCGGCGCCGATGTCGCGGGGCTCGACGTTGGTCTGCAGCGCGAGGAGAGGCGACTGGAAATTGGGGCCGACGCCGATGCCGGCGATGATCTGAAAGATGATGATCTTGGCCCAGACCCTGTCGTCGCCCAGGCCGATGAACAGGCCGAAGCCGAGCGTCATGATGCAGAGGCCGGCCGAGATGATGATCTTGTAGTTGCCCGTCTTCTTGATGATGATGCCGGTCGCGACGGAGACGGTGGAGAGGGAGAGGACAAAGGGCAGGAGGTATACGCCGGACATGAGCGGGGAGGCGCCCATGACGGCCTGGAAGTAAAGCGGCAGCCAGTAGCTGCCGCTCATAAAGGTGAAGGCATGGAGGAAGGCGATGGCGAAGGCGGCGATGCTGGTCCGGTGGCGGAAGAGGGAAACGGGCATGAGGGGGAACTTGGCGACGAAGGCCTCGTAGAGGGCGAAGAGGACGACGGCGACGACGCCGAAGAGGAGGAGACAGATGACGGTGGGAGAGCTCCATGGGAGCTGGCTGCCGCCGAACTCGAGGCCGAAGAGGAACATGAGGGTGCCGCCGATGACGAGGAGGCTGCCGAGCCAGTCGATGGCGACGAGGCCCTGGCGGACGGGGGTGCGCGGGTTATGGAGCTTGAGCATGAAGACGAGGATGATGATGCCGACGCCGCCGAGGGGCAGATTGATGTAGAAGCACCAGCGCCACGAGACCTTAGTGGTGAAGAGGCCTCCGAGGACGGGCCCGATGGCGGAGGCGAGGGCCCAGACGCAGCCGAGGATGCCAAAGTAGAGGCTGCGGCGGCGCATGGAGAAGAGGTCGGAGACGCAGATGTTGGGCAGGATGATGGTGCCGCCGCCGCCGACGCCCTGGATGGCGCGGGCGGCGATGAGCATGCCCATGCTGTTGCTGACGGCGCAGAGCAGGGAGCCGATCCAGAAGATGACGACGGCACTGATGAGGACAGGCTTGCGGCCGAAGATGTCCGAGATCTTGCCCCAGGTCGGGACGAAGGTGGCATTGCCCAAGAGGTAGGCGCTGCCGATCCAGACGTAGCCGATGCTCGAGTTGAAGTGGCTCGAGATGGCGGGGATGGCGGTGGCGATGATGGTCATGTCGAGGGCGGCGAGGAAGAGGGCGATGCACAGGGCGAGCATGACGAGGAAGGTCTCGAGGTTGGTGCGCCCCTTCTCGGGCGCGTCGGGCTGGGCCGGCGCCTCGGCATCGACCGTCGTCGACAAGGAGTCGTCATCGCCTGTGTTGCTGTCATTCGGTTGGAGCGGCTGCTGGCTGACGGCCTTGAAGACGCGATCGATGGCGGCTCCATGCTCGGCATCTATCGTGTCGGCCGAGACGACACGGGAAGCGGGAGGGATCGGTTCTGCTGCGACCGTCGCCATGGTTTGAAATTTTGTGTATCGTCCCTGCTTGCGTACGGAGGTGGCCGGACATTCGACAGAAAGACGATGAGCTTCCGCCAGGAAAAAAAGCTTGTGGCTCCTCAGCTTGAGCCAGCAACGGGGCCGCGGCGGGATATTGGGACCCCAGTCGGCGGATCGTCCCGCTCAACGGTATGGCTAAGACGGCTGGGGCATCAAGAGCCTTTGTTCTCGCCAATTGGAGAGAGAAAGGCCAGCCAGACGGAAGAGGCAGAGAGGAGTAAGAGGAGCGGCAGAACGAGAGGCGTGGGAGAAGTGGTAAAAGGGGAAATTTGAAGTGAAAGAAAAGAAAAAGAAAAATGCTAGAAAGAAGGGGACGAGGCGCGCGGGCCCTCTTCTTTAATAATCTGCGTGGCCCCTGCGAACTGCGCAAGCCTGGCCAGCCTTTTATCCGGACGGCAACCGGACGTCGATTGATGACGGTCGTGAGGAGCGGTTTGTCTGACAGTCAGTCTGGCTTATAGCCCCGGTCGTGGTTCATCGACAAGCAGAGAGCGAAAGGCAGAGGGGCAGGAGTGAGAGAAAAGCAGGACTTGAGGGGAATATAAGGGATTTGAAAGAAAAGGAAGCGAGGGAAGGAAAACGGTGGAAGGGGCGGAATGAGGGAAAACCAGGCGCGACGAGGCGGCAAGGCGGAGCGAGTGAAGGTGAGGTGCTGCCGGATTCGTAAGTACGAGCGAGAGAGGAAAGAGAGACGGGGCCCACCGATGCCGAAACGCCGGTTGCCGGCCGGGGGCCAGCGGGACGCGGGACGTACCCATTTTTCATTACACTCTGGGTACAGTAGGTAGTGCTAGTACTGTGCCAACGGTTTAGCTTGGCTGAGCTGCTGCACCTGCACCTGCAGCCGCACCCGCACGACCCCCACTAAGTACGCCTAGCCGCCGAGTCTGAGTCTGCAGCAGACTGACTGAGAGACGCCTATTGTGTATGTACTGTATGTATGTATGTACGATGCGTGGGCCTACACGTACGCATGTGTCGGAGTGATGGGGGAAAAACCGGAGCATGGGGTATGTGTAGGCTGACCGTACGGCGTGCCCAGGTGACGAATGCTGCCGAGTAGAGGCGAGATTGCGAGGTGCCTCCATGGGGTACCGTGCCGCGCGCAGTTAGTGCACGGTGTGCGTACCTTGGTGGGGACTTGCGCTGTGCCGCGTGTTGTACCTGTCACTACAGCCCACCGCCAACCCGGCACCACCTACCGCGGTGGGCAAGGTACCTTACTCAGCTTAGGTACCTGCCCTGAGCAGTTCTTTGACAGAAGGGAATAAGCATTGGGTCGCGGGACTTTTGGAGGCTGCCTCCATCGTCACGTGGGTCGGCGCCTGTTTCGGCCGAGCCCCGATGGCCATCACCCGCCCCGCCCCACTTTCCCCTCGCCTCTCCCCTATTCGATTGTTTGAGGTTGTTGGGAGGAGAGAATCCATCAGCTCTTTCCTCCCCTTGCCTCCCGTACGCCCTCGATGCCTGACGCGAGGTGCCGCACTGTTATGCATGCACACATGCACATACTTATATACATATATATATATGTGCTAGAGTACTGCCATGTTCAAAAAGATGTGTACATCGCGGCGCCCTGGCGAACCGAAAGCCGAGATTGCCGTCCGTTCGACGGACATAGACGGACATGTCATATCCCTTCTTCTTTGCGCCCAAGACCGATAAACGGTTTCCCGGCATTATACCTAATGCGTGCCGAGTAGTGCAGACGAGATAGAGGATGCGAACGAGTCTTGACGCCTCGCCCTTCGCTAGTCGCATCCATGAGTCAGCCTGCCGAACCGATCTCGGATTTTCGAGCCGCACAGTATGACGCCTCCTCCCCGACTCGCCATCGGACATACGAAGAAAAAGAAAGCCTGCCCCTGTCCGTCCACCCCTGCCTTCGCTGTCCGAGAAGTCGAGCGGCCTGTCTTGGGCACTGACGGACGGGCCCCGCATAATCATGACGAGCCGATACGGTGCTCCAGTCATCGCCGGCGATACGGCCATCGCGGTTAGGCCTCCTTGACCGCCGGGGAGTCACGCCGCCCACGCTACCGTCTCGGGCTCTGCCTTGCACGAGCCGGACGTCCGTCGAGATCCGGTCCTACTGGCCAGCGAGCTACTCACCGATCCCTTCACCATCGTGTTCCCCCTCAGCCCACGCCGCTCGTCGTGCTGATTTAGCCAGAAGCCCCGTTCCATCTCCCGACGGGCGAGAGCCAACAAAAGCTGATTACTGACTGGCGAGCCAACCAGGGCGAGTAAGGCTATTACCCTGTCTAGGATGTTGGCCCAGCCTTCGCTTTTTTTTTTTTTTTTTTTTTTAAGAGACAGAGAAAAAAAAGACAAAGAAAGACATTGTAGCCCACGTCAGCCGCAACGGTCCATGCTTGGCGCCTCCCGCTGCGACCCCAGAAATCGAATCCGGCAATCCTGGTCTTCGGAACTCTCCGACTATGCCTTGCGTGTCTTGGCCCGACTCACTGTCGTCTTTTGCCCCACAGACAGACGAATAGGGTGTACGTATTATATAATGAATTTAGGTAAGCTTTATACATACATAGGTGGACAGAGACGAACAAATAGCCTTCGAAACGACTGCGTAGAATATGGAACTGAATGTCAGGAGCCTGATATATGTATATACATACATACATATGTCCATGTCCTTTTCAACATAGAGTCAACTAATAATAAGTGTACGCATAAAATAGAGAAAACACATTTACGTAAGGTATCCATGTATAAAAGCACAAGGCATCATCTGCCGTTACTTAGGTATATAAGCGGCTAAGATAATTTATCATGTCTTTCCTGGTCTTGACTTTCTGCCCTGTCCACAACTCGCAACGCTTCGACACAATTTCGCATGCGGCTGACGGCAGGGGACGCGTGCGGCATCTTGCGCAGGGAGCCGTTCGTCGGAGAGACTCGCACGACTGCTTGGCGCATTCAATAAGCTGCCACATGCCGCCGGCCTTGCTGAGCACCGGGTAGCGCGGCACGGCTTCGACGCCGCAGCCTTCCGGACCGGTCCCCCCGCCTCCGGCTCCCGCCGTCGACGTCTCCTCCGGGTCAGCAGGCCCGGGCTCCGGCATATGAGTCTGAGGCGCCCCGCCGCGGATCGCCGCCGTTGTCGTCTCCGTCCGCACGGCCCGTCTCACGCACCCCGGACTCGGGCCCGTACCCGGGCCGCGGTCTGATATCTCCTCACGTCCCATTCGCAGTTGAAGGGCGTGGCCACAACACACGGTCCATCCACGTCCAAGGCACACCAGGCCCCTGGCGCGCTCCGACTCGTCCTTGGCCGACCAGCCGCGGTGGCTGACCAGGTCAGCGAGGCCTGCCATGCTCGCGAATATCGGCAAGGAGCCGTCGTCCTGTTCCATGGACGGATTGAAGCTGGTCGTGACAGTGAACAGCATGGCATGTTGGACAGGAAGTAGCGTGCCATCTGCCGCTCCAGGATCGACTTCTTCTTCGCCTTCTCGGGGGCTTTACCCATCGACGCCCCCGACGCTGGCGCCGCTGCGCACCTCTCCTCCGCATCGACGTCGAGGCCGTAGCCTCGGTAGCGGCCGAGCCAGAGGGTCCCGCGCGACATGAAGCGGTCGATCAGCCAGGTCCTGAACTGCCCGTCGGGGGTCCTGTCAAACTGCAGCAGACGAAACGGGTTCCGGACGACGGCGGGGTGGTTGAACAAGTCTTGGCAGACCTCATCTGGGAGTTGGGGCTGTATTCGGACAGGGCGTCTACACGCGTCGGCTACCAGATGCTGTTGTCCGGGCCCAGCGCCCGCGGATCGGTCTCGGATCGGAAGGAGAGGAAGCGGAGGACGTTGAAGAAGATACGGCCCTCAACTAGGCCTCTGTCCGGCTCGGCCGCGATGCTGTCGGCGTTGAGATGCAGTCGGACCCGGGTGTCGGCGAGGGAGCCCTGAGGGGTAGTTCGTCGAGAGCCATGTCCACGGTCTGGGGCGTCGTGTCAAAAAGAGGGCACCTTCATCGGCCGTCTCCGCCCTCCCGCACACCCAGCGAGAGCTTCAAGCACTTCGTCTGGGCCCAGACCCGGTCCCACCGCTCCTTGACGGGCGTCAGGCCCATCTCGTCCTCGACGGCCTACAGCTAAGCTAGGAGGCGAAGACAGGATTCGTCCCATGGCTTGACGAACCGGAGGCCGAGGGAGCGCCGGACCCCAACGTGGTCGGTCAGGGAATGCCTGCGTGTCGAACGGATGCAGCCACAGCGCCGCTCCGCAGCTCGCCACCGGCGCGCCGCACGAGTACGCCTCGGGCACAAGCCGCGAGAGGTCTCCGTTAATTAGGGCCGGGGCCAGGAGGGCATCCTCGCACAGCCTCCCAACAACGTCGACCTGCGTCTGCGCAGACAGCCAGGCGTCGTGCTGGCCGGGCGTCATCATGGTGGCGGCAGTAGACGACGTCCCTGGCCTGGATCCCGATCTCACGCCCGTCCCTTTCCGCCTGCGGGCCGTCCGCGGCCGGCTGCGTCCGGCACCCCTGGCCGATCCAGATCCTGCGGAGGCCGACCGAGTTGGCGACGCCGACGGCCCGGTCGAGCACGTCGTCGCGGCCGTATCCATGTTGGCGGACGTCGACGTCATCGAATATCAAAAACTTGATCTCCTTCAAGTTCCAGTGTTCGGCCTTGATGCGTCTGACCTGGCATCCGGCCAGCGTCGTCAGCTGAGAAGTCGGCGGCGGCGGCGGCGGCGGCCAAGTAAACCAGCACCTTAACCGCAGATCCGTCCTGCGGCGGCCCCGCGCTCGGCCCGGGAACCGTGTAGGCGCCCGGCCACAAAGTGTGAATAGCCACAGGGATAGGGATAGCGGTCCTAATTCATCATATCGCCAAATGCTGCGGGTGAATGTCTCGGTCTATTGTTGTTCAGACGAAACTCCAGGTCCTTTCCCCTTCAACGTAACTAGGAAATCGAGTTATTCTATCCACTCGAAGTACTGGACCTAGCCGGAAAAGGTATGGTCGCACCCAACGAAAGATTGACAATTAGGTGTAAAGACCCTACCTGCTAATCGAAATACGTATAGTGGCTGTAGACACGTATTATAGATCGTCACGGTCGACTCGTACTTCTTGTGCGTTTACCTTTGACTTTTCGTCTATTACCTTTACCTACCCCTTGCATGCCTCCGCGACAGGGGCATTAGAGATATAGATAGGCGAAGATGATAGAGGCAGCGATGTACTAGAGGCAAAGCGTGAGGCGGTCACCAGACACGATCCTAGACGTCGATATCGTGCCACTCCTAGTCGAGACTTCTCGGGGTTAGATCAAAAAGAGTTTTGAAGAGTCGTAACCTGCCTTGACAATATGGCCTTGATAGACTCAATGGGACCGCAATAGGCCTGGCCTTCTCGACTGTCGTATAATCATGCACGTGACCTTCTGTCACGAGCAGCGCCTGGCTCGTCGGCGCAGGCATTCTTAGCATGTACTTCGGAAAGCCCTATTATTTCTAGGGATTATGCGCCTGCCCTCCGTCTAACTTGAAAACCCGGTTCATATTACGAGGCTGCTATCTCTATGCCGCTCGCGCTAGATGTCCACTATCCTATCTGGACTATATAGTAAGAGGAGTAGCATATATATATATATACGAGGCAGCTTAGGGACAGGCGGGACCCCGGCAGCAGATCGCTCGAAGTAATATCAGGGAGCGGCGGATAAGATATACGTAGCCGTGGCGTCCTTCCCGGGGACCCCTGTTCGGCTCGATCCCGGGCGGCGATCCCGGCGAGCAGACTCTCCGGAGAGATCAAACGTCGTCATCGCGCACCAGGCAGCGGCACGCCAGGCGCACGCACGCGTATCGCGGGCTCGGGCTCGAGTCAGTTGCCGCGTGCGGAGGACGGCCGCGCATGTTGCCTGGGCCGGCCTGGGCAGACGGGATCCTGTTCGGTGGTCTAGATGGGACCACACTCCCAACAGTGCCCAACTGCCAAGCCCACTCCTGTTAATTTAGACCCTGAAATAAAGTGACAGTATGAGATTGAAACTCCAGACCTACTATAATGGACAGGAAGTCTAGCCTTGCGAGTAAACAAGGCGATTTTTGAAGGGCGGCCCATGGCTAAATCCATCCCTTCTCTCAAGCCTTGAAGCTTGAAGCTTCGTTAGATGACTTTGAACAAATGCATCTATCCCTCTTTCCGTTTTGGCCTTTTCTTGTGCAGGTGCAACTGGTGAGCTGGGTATCCAAAATCGAGGCTCGTCTGTGTCCATGTCCTTTCCGGCCGATCGCAAGCCAAGGCTCGATGAGCCCGAGGGACGCGGCCGTGCCCCGCTGCAGCCGGAGCACGCACAATCCTGGCCATCTGGATATACGATCCAGTCCAAGTCGCAGTCCGGCGCGGGGCCTGACTCGACGTTAGGTGTAGTTGGTGACGCGCTATCCTGCCCAGTCGCCTCGGACAATCCACTCCTTCTCCGGAGGGCGTCGACCGAACACCAGCAATCAGGCCCTGACACGACGAGGGCGGCGAGGGATCCTCCTGATCTGAAGGCCGACACTCGCAGACTGCGCCCGAAACACGATTGAAGAGAAGATCTTTTTTTGCAAGGTCTTGTATAGAGCCAAGTCATTGGGGTCCGGGTCGCAGCTATATGTCGACTGAAGGAAGCCTTGGGCAGTTTTCTACTCTTGGGGGCAGCAACGTCATCGACATGGATATATATACTCACGGCACGCCTCGATTTCCACGCTGCTTGAATCTCATGCGTGGCCTTTGATGCACTGGCCTACCGAGTATGCCCAAGGCTCATTTTTGTCTGTACATTACTGGTACAATGCCTCTCTCGAACAGGCGTGACATCTCCCACGGGCTCCTCCTTTACCGTCCGGCGCAGTGCAACGCCCGCGACTGCCCACGTATCCAGCGGCCGAGGCCTTGACTCACCTCGTATATGGATTCCCATGTACAGACAGACCTGTCCGGAACTGTCTCGCTTGGATACGAAGTTGGTCTCTGTCTATCTCGCCCCCCTCCAGGGCCTCGACTATTCTTGCAACGAGTCGGGTCGACGTTGAATCCATGTCGCCGCAGACCCGTGGCCCGCGGCGTAGGCACCCAGCGCCACGTATCTCGGCGCTGGTCTGCGCAACTCGCCTCGGTCCCCTCCACAGGCTTCTTGCGCTTCATGGCCGCGTGGCCTGTCCGTGAAGGCCTGGGAGGCAGCCGTGGCGCCACCGCTCGACCGGATCCAACGCGGACAATATCCGTTCCCGGCCCCCTTCATTTCCCTGGGCCCAAGACGAGCGCCAAAGCCGATGCCTCTGCATCCGTGGATCGGCTGACACTGCGGCCGTAATGCCTGCCCAGCTGTGGTGCTCATGCCAATATATGTATTGTGCCTTGGAGAACGGCTGGGGCCGCGGGACGCGCTCGAGAACGGCCAGGTAGGCGTCGAAGTCGTCGTGGCCGCTCTGCGAGACTCTTCAGTCCTTCTAAACGCCGCAACCAATGAGGCTCTGCGCTCTGTGCGAGCGCTGTTATTGGCGGGTGAGACGAACCGGGCATCATGATCAGACGGGCAAGGAAGACGAAGAGTGTCACGACCGCGCGAGGCACTCCTGCACTCCTAGAAGCTCCGTTGTTGTCGTCGGTCGGACAGCGGCCGGGATATGCTGATCGAGGTCGACTCACTTGCAACCTCAACTAGGCAGGCTCTAGAGTCTGGACCATGTTTCGTTGGATGCATGTATTGACTTTTGGTTATATCCTATCAATGCGCTCGGCACACTGCCCACAGCTCGCTGCAACCCGAGTCCACAACCAAGCTCGCACGAGCGTCCAAAACATCGACAAGGGCCGTCGAGGACTGCGCATCCGCTCCTCGCCTGGCGACGGCTAGCGCCCGCGCGGCGCCAGCCAGAGCTGCTCCGCCAAGAGCTCCAGGAGCAGCCCATCATCCAGAAACGAGTCCGGCTCGTGCGCGCCGGCGCCCAGGCCGTAGGCGCGCGCCTGGGCCGCGACCATGGCGTCGGCGGCGG
>NJEV01000627.1:0-15082 GCA_002591385.1 Cordyceps sp. RAO-2017
TTCATTCCGTCACGTTCGTTCATCCATCGCGCGCGACAATCAATATAAAAATTATATCGTCCAAGTCGAGACGTGGCCAGGAATACGACTCTGCAGCCGTCCGCCGTCGTCGCCCCGCACTCCGGCGCCGCGCCTCTTCGGACCAGCGGCACCAAGCCCCGTGACCGCGCTTACCGCCGACGGCAACAGCCGCACAAAATGCTGCTGAAAGGGGGGACCGAAGGATCCCCGAGAGATTCGCCGAGAGCCGGCTGCGACCGACTGCGTCATGGCTGCCCCCTGGTACCACCTGGCGACCGTGACTGGTCCTGGCAGCGGATTGGACCGTGAGCTGCCAGTCATTGTCGAAGCTATATCGCCGCTTACATAACACGCCCTGACTAGGTACACTTCACCCCAACTCCTCCTCGCAGCCTCGCCACCCTCCCCTGTCCCATCCTGGGGAGATCCGTCTACAGACGCGGGCCGGGCCTCGCTCTGCCGCGACCGCGAGCACGACGCCGTCGATGCACTACATCCCAGTCCGTCCCGCGCGTGCCGTCGTCTCGTCCTCACCGCATCGGCACTCACACCCGCAGCCTTGACGCCAACCCAGGCATGCAGACATGCAGCAGCAACCGCCCAATCACCCTCGGCCAGCAGCGGCCGAGGGGGCGGCGAGGAAGGCGTCCGACAGTGCATGTCTGTATGCCCATCACTTGCATGGCTTGTTGCTTGGAGCTAGCACCAACAACCGAGCATACAACACACGTCCAGAGACCGGCTACAGCAACGCTTGTCGCGCCAGAGGCCATCGAGGCCGACGCCGTTGACGATGTGGCCAACGCGCCCGTGGCCGTGCCTGTCGCCGACCACGCTTTCGTCGCGCCACTGACTTTGACCGCCCAGGTGAACCTGACTGACGCACAAGCCCTCCCTCTGCCTCTGCTTGACCCGTCTCAGCCTCGCCCTCTTCCCCGCCTGCCTCGTCCCCCCCCTTCGTCGGCCTCCTCCTGGCCTCCGTCTCGGCGGCGACGCCCTCCTGGCCACCTCGAGCCGGTCGCCCGTCTTCGACGCCGTCGCCTCGACCTCGCGCCCCGACCCGTCACCGTCGACGGCCGCACGTGCCCGCCAGTGCCTCGGCCTTCTGCGTTGAGCCCTCCGGCGAAACCGATGCGGCGAGGACGACCTCTTCCACCAGATCCACGGCCTCACCGCCCTGCGCAATCACGTCCCCTGCCACCACAACCACGCCTGTTCCTTCTCCGACGGCCCCGACGAGATGCACCGCACGCGCCAGCGCCACTGCCTGCGCATGGTCCTGCAGAGCCTCATGCGCAACGCCAACATGCCCCAACGGGGAGTCGAGCAGGACGGCAAGCCCTTCGCCCAGTTCCGCATCCGCAGACAGTGCAGAGCTTCGAAAACCCGCGCACCCGGAACGGGCAAGACGCCGTCATGAACGGGCGCCACGTCTGGGTCTGCAACCAGAAGCTGATGTCGCGGGACCAAGGCCAGGCCCTCGTGAATCTGCTCCTGCTTGAGCGCGACGGCCTGGTCGGTCTACCTAGTCAATGGAAACCCCTTGCATGTCGCACAGCCGCTTGAACGTGGAGTCGCGTGCCATTAGCTCTCTCGGCGTCCCGCTCTCGACTAGCTGGCCCGCGTCCATGACCATGACCTCGTCGAAGTCGATGATGGTCCGCAGCTGGTGCGCCACGGCGATGATGGTCCGCCCCTGAAACTCTTCGCGGATGATCTGCTGCATCACCTCCTCCACATGCTTGTCCACGCTGGTCTGCGTTAGCTCCCGCACATCCGCCAGACGGAAAGGGGGGTCGGTTGCTTGGTTGGGGGGCCCAACAGAGAAGGCGATAGAGGGCAAATCCCGACACTTACTTGCTCGTCGCCTCGTCCAGCACGACAATCTTGCCCTGCCTCAGCAGCGCGCGAGCCAAGGCGAGAAGCTGCCGCTGGCCCTGGCTGAGCGTCTCGACGTCGAGCTCGGCATCGAGCCCCCCTGCCAAGTCCACCACCTCCCACAGCTGCACCTTCTCGAGCGCCGAGCGCATGGCCTCGGCCGATGCAGATCCCGACGGATCGAGATTCTGCGACGTCGTCTTGTGGAAGAAATGCGGTTCCTGTGGGATGACGTTGAGCGCAGAGCGTACCGTCGACCGGGGCAGGCTGCTGAGGTCCACGCCGTCGACCGTGATGGATCCGGAAGTCAAGTCTATCATTCGCGCGAGAGCCATGACGAGCGTGCTTTTCCCGCTGCCGCTCCGTCCGCAGATGGCAACCTTGCGACCGTTGGGGATCGTCATCGACACGTCGCGCAGGGCGAGACTTGCCTGCTCCGAAACGCCGTAGCTGGCCGAGATGGAAGAGAGCTGGACATGGCCCGTCTGAGGCCACGCCGACGGCGGTTCGCTCCGCCCGTCCTCCTTGCCCTCCGGGGGCGTCTCCTCTTCGAAAGACTTGGTGCGCGCGAGGGCACTGAGGGACGTCTCCAGGTTCGTCCACTCAATCACAATCATCTTTAGCTCCTGGCTGATGGACATGAGATTCACCAGCGCCACGCCGATGAAGCCTGCCGAGGTCGAATGCAGTTGGACGGCCACCGCAATCAGGATTACGGCGGTGACGGCGATCAGCAGCTCCAGCACCAGCTGCAGCCATCTCTGCACCATGTAGAGGAGGTAAAGCGGCTTCTGCGAAGCGTCTACCAGCTGGTGGTTGAGCTCGTTGTTTTCGTCCGACCAGCCAAAGGAGCGGATGGTGGCGAGGCCCTGCAGCGTCTCCAGAAAATGCGTGTATAGCGGGCTCTTGGCCTCGAGCTCGAGGAACCTGAGCTGTCGAGAGGTACGCAGGTAGAAGCTTTGGATGGCGTACAGCAGCAGGACCAGAAACGGGTAAGCGATGGCCACGTACGGCGCCGCTATGGCGATGAGGATGGCCTGCACTAGAGCGACCAGACCCGCTGACACGGTCTCCAGGATGGAAATGGGGAGGTCTCCGTCTATGAGGATGAGGTCCTGGGAGAAGCGATTCGTCGTGATTCCCGCGTCGACTGTGCCGAAGAAGGACATGGGTGCGGCCATGACGGTCCTGAGCAGGACTCCGTGCAGGGACTTTCCAGCTCTGACGGCCACGGTGACCAAGGTGTGGCTGGCGATGAGGGCGAGAAACACCAGAGCCAGGCCCTGGAAGGCTACGAACACGCCCATGTAGTATCCGTCGCGGTCCTCTCCCGCCATGCTCGCAGCGGCCCAGAACTTGAGCCAGACCGGCCCGATTGTCGAAAAGACAGCCCATCCGCATTCGTAGAAGCAGAAGAGCAGGACCCGCCGCAGACCGATGTGGTGGAAGAGGTATCGGTAGATGGAGGCATCGCCCAGGCGGCGCTTCATGTCCTCTGGTGCCTCGGCCGGCGGCTCCTCGCCCTCCATGGACAACCTGGCCGGAGCGCTGTTGGCCTGGTGAGCCCCGTCGTGGTTGGCAGCCTGGACTTCGCGGACAGCCAGCGACTTGATGTATTCAGACTCCTGGCTCAAGTGCGCATACGAGCCGCTGTCGGCTACGCATCCGTCCCTGCCCAAGGCAATGATATGGTCGGCCTCCGGCAGGAGGTCGACGTCGTGCGTCGAGAGCATGACGGTGCACCCTTGCTCTCGAAGCAGCCCTCGGGGGCTGAAGACATGTTCGAATACGTGCCTCTTGGTCACGGCGTCCAGCCCGCTCAGCACGTCATCGAAAACGGCCAGAGCGGTCCGCGCGTAAACGGCTCGGGCTATGGCCACTCTCTGCCGTTGTCCGCCGCTGAGGATGACTCCCTTGCTGCCCACTCGGGTCTGGTGGCCATCCGCCATCGCTGCGACATCTTTGGCGAGGTCGACTGCCCGGACGACAGCATCGTACCGGATGCTGTCAAAGTCGGAAAAGCCGACGATATTGTCACGGACCGTTCCGTTTATGACGAAAGCGTTCTGGTCGCAGTAGGCGATTTGCGCAGACGACAGATTCAAGTGGACTTGGCCGGTGCAGTAAGGAATCTCGCCGATGATGGCCTTGCTGAACGTACTTTTTCCGCTGGCCACGGGTCCGACGATCATGGTCAGTTTCGAGGCGGGGATGTCGACATTCACCTCGCGCAGCACGGGACTGTCACGTGTCCAGCCGAACTGGCCATCACGGATCGCGATGGCGTTGCCGTCAACGCCATTGGGCTTTTCCACCATCTCTTGGGCTGAGCTCATGCTGGCCGAGGGTGACGTCCAACCGCTCTCGTCGGCCCTCAAAGTCCTCATCTCCGTCCTGGGCTGGGAGTTCAGGTACAGCTCGATGCGGCGGAGACAGCCGAGAGAGGCGACGAAGAGCGGTATGGATTGAAAAAGCCAGACCAGCGGGTTGGTCATGAGCTGGAGGAGGGAGAGGGATGTGAAAGCGGTGGTGATGTCCAGACGGTTGCCCGTGCTTTGCGCCTGTATGACGAAGACCATGAAGGTGAAGACCGGGGACAGCAGCAGGGGCGCAAAGGACAAGTTGGCCGTGAGCACCTCGATGTATCGGTACACTTTGGCTGCCCGGAGCTCGGCCCGTCGTAGGTCACTGAGCATGGCGTGGATGTTGTCGGAAAGGCCGAGAAGCCTCATGAATTTCATAGAGGTTATGGCTTTGACGGTCGCGGCTACGCGCGCCTGGGTGGCCTCCATCCACCTCTCCTGGGCCTTGTCGGCGTACGAGGATATCACGAAGGAGCCGGCACTGGAGAGGATAGTGACGACGGAGGGAGCGACGCAAGCAATACCCATGTTGTTGTAGAGAAGCCAGACGGAGACGGCCACCTGCAGGGTGTTGCCCCAGATCTCGTGGAAGTCCTTGCAGCCGTGGATGATGCGCTCCATGTCGGTGCTCATAAGGGCCACGGGCGCGGTCATGTCGCAGCTGGCAGCGTCGATGTCGGTCGTCTTCTTGTAGATGGCCGCCACCAGACAGCCGCGCATCTTGATGAGGCACTTGTACGTCAAGCGCCAGGAGAGGCATGTCGAGATGGCGAGGCCGCAGTACAGCAGGCCGTAGGCACCGATAAAGCCATAGCCGGTGCCGCTGACGAAGTTGTCCTCGCCCTGGAGGTAGCGGAGAAACTCGCCGAGGAGAAGGGGCTGGCAAATGGTAAAGGCGCACTGGGCCAGGCGGGGGATGACGGGGGCCAAGAGGGACCACTTGAGAGTGTGCAGGAGGGCGCGGCCGATGTTCTTGGACGAGGGTTCTGCCGCCTGCGACGACCAGGCCTCCCAGAATGCGGAGGATAGTCGTCGAGTCTCGAGGCCGGGCACCAAGGTATACAAGTCCTGGGGATGCAGGGTGTGCTTGCGGCCTTGGAACAGAATGCGGTGGAGCCACAGCAGGAGACCGCGGCTGAAGACGCCGCTCCTTTCCTCCGGACTTCGCGCTCGCCAGGCCGGAGGCAGGAAGCTGTCCTTGTCTATGCTTTCGAGGGCAAGCAATGCTGCCTTGATGGCCAGCGAGGCGGTGAAGAGGGCAGGTAGGGCGTCTCCGGCGTGCTTGAGCCACAGGGTACGGGCTTGTACGGCATCGAACACGATGGAGAGCAGGAGGTAGATGTTGATGAGGGCCGAGGGGCGCGGCGAGTAGGCATGCTCGAACCAGGAAAGGAGGCCGAGGGCGAAGACGTCGGCAAAGGAGAGGACGGCGGCGGCCAGGCTGGTGCGCGTCTCGTAGACGCCGGTTCGGGCCCAGAGGGCCAAGAGGGCTGACTGGACGGCGCCGTAACAGGCGATGGCGGCCAGCTTGCCGAGCTGGAACCAGGTGCCGGAGACCTGCCTCCTGCCGCGAGAGAGAAGGAGGCCTAGGCGCAGGGTCGACAGGAGGAGGAAGAGGGAGGAGGGCGTGATGGAGAAGAAGCTCTGTTCGAACAGAAGAGTGAAGTCGAAGTCCCCTCGACAGCCGTGGATGAACGGGCCAAAGTCGTCATCGTCGCAGCGACTCGTATTGTCCATGACGCTCTCCCGGAAAAGGAAGATGCTATCGTGGGCGCGGCGGTTGATTTGGTGCCTCGGTCAGGGGAAGCCCAGTTCCGAAGGCGTTCGATGGCCGCCGTTCCGAGACGCCTGCCGAGGAGGGCAGGAGTGAGGCGTAGGGCGAAGAGGAAGTCGACAAGCCAAGGGGCATCGCCGTTCTGGGCCTCTCTTGACAGGGATGAGGAGGATGAGGAGGAAGAGGAGGAGGTGGAGGAAGTGGAGGAAGAGGAGGAAGAGGAGGATGAGGAGGAAGGACAAGGAGTCGCAGGACCATTAAGAGGTGGGTTCATTTTGTTTAAGATAAGCGAAGAAGGAGGCGGCAACAGCAGCAGCAGCAGTTGCTCCTGCACGGCTCGACCCATGAAGAATACCTCCTTCCTTCCGTCTTCGTGGACGGCCCCATTTGTGGGCCTATAGATGGCCGGCCGTTGAGCCGCGAAGACTAAGAAGAAAGAAAGAAAGAAAGAAAGAAAGGCTCGAGCTGTCGTAGACCAAGCATATTCCCATGAGAATACTACCTATTCGGTCAAGGGACGCACGTATGTACGTTCGTCGCCTGCGAACTCGGCAACTCACCCGTCGCCCATCTCTACCAACCAATACACAACGTCCCTATGTGAGTATTGTACGTTCGTTGCCTACCTACCTAAGCACAGGGGCCATCGGCTATAGAGGCCCGCCGGGCCAGGTTGTTCGGCGCAACTGCTACTTTACGTAGCAGATGGTCGCCTCAGCTGCAGTCGAGGCCCGGTCGGGCGGAGGGCCCCATCCGCGAACAAGCGACGGCCTTCGCGATGCCTCGGACGGCCCGGCTCTCCCCGCCCGGCGCCCGATCGGAACCGCCGGAATTGCTTTCCGACCCGAGCTGGGCGTCGGCGGACGCTCTCACACGGCCGTCCTGTAACCTTGTTCCTGCTGCCTTTTACTTTACACTAGAAGCTATCTTGAGTTGGCAGTAGGTTGCGGAGGGAGCAGGCGGCGCTTGGCTTGGGACACCCGCGTCAGCCTTCCATCGGGGATGGAACCTCGCTGGCGCCCTTCTCCATCGTGACACGACGTCATCCAATCTCTGTCAGGAATATTACTCACTACTGATATACGCTGTAAACTACTACCGCCACGTACTACCGCCACGCGCTCGCGCATCTCTACAGCACTTATACATATGTGCATACGTACATCCAGACATGTAACACACAAGGCCACCCAATCGGGGTAATTGGCCCGGCCCTGCATCCCATCTCCGGGCAGGGGCTCTAAACGACCTCCCATCTTCCCTCTCGGGAAAAACGAGCCTCATTGAGATTGCATCACGCACATGTGCGCCTGCCGCACGGCCCGTGGGCTGTGTGTAATTCATCAATCGCATCGACACTGCCCACCCGCAGCGCGAACACACATGTACATGTTGCATGGCTCACGTCAGACCCGACAGCTGTTGCTGCATCTTTCGCCTTTCTGTTTGTCCTTTATATCCATGCCTTCAAGTCTATATAATACACTTGTACTCCGGGAGTGCGCAGGCGCCTCTTCTGGATGCACCCGTAGTCTTTCCTCTGACCCCTCATTGCATCCTGCTCTTCCAAGTCTAAGTGCGGCCTGTCACCCTGACAGCATCGCACCGGTAGCACGGACCGCTGTCGTCAGGAAACAGATGACACGAGGGCCCGGACGAGTGAGGCTCAAACATCGTGGTCCGAGATGCGCCGCACCAGCTGCCCGCAGTGCCTCCCTCTCGAGCCCGATATATGCGCAGGAATTTCTCCAGGCGAATGGACGCATCATCGGCCCGACCGCCTCCGGAGATGAAGTCTCTCGGCGCGGGGGGCTCCCAGTGCCAGAGCTCGCCCCCTGACTCAATGCCGATTCGCGCCGTCCGACGAGCACCGCTGCTCCGGGGAAGGATGATGCGTGTCCGGCGCGGATCCGACGTCCGTGCCGACCGCATGGCCGGCCTAAAACGTCTTGGGTGCGTGCGGCGTGGCTGGCGTCCGTGTCTTGGCGCACCAGCACCCAAAGTCTCCATCTCTTTCGGCCTGCACGACTACGTCGATGCCTTCCCTGAGCAGGTACTCGCGCACCTTGTCCCTCGCCTCGTCCATGGATGCTCCTCGCGCCACCGTGATGTGCACCGAGCCGACAAGCTTGCTGCCCCTTTCGCTCCCCGTGCGGTCGTCGGGCCACAGCTTGGGTGCCGTGTAGCAGACGACGCCTCGCTGCTGCAGAATCCCGCCGAGCGTGTTGCGCAGGTTGTACTCGGCGTCTTGGGGGACAGTGAGAAGAAGCCTCTTGGCGGAGGAGAGGACGAGCGGCTTCGACGACAGGAAGATGAGAACGGCGATGAAGCAAGACGCCAGCGGATCCCAGCCTGACCACCCCCAGACACTGGTTAGGATCGTCGAAACGATGACGGAGACGCTGCCGAGCGTGTCGGCCAAAATGTGCAGATAGATGCCGTGCATGTTGTCGTTGTCGTGAAAGTGGTCATGGCCGTGACTGCCGCCGCCGTGCGACCCGCAGCCATGACCGCCACCGCCATGGGTGTGACTGGGGGAATGGTCGTGCGAATGGTCGTGGGCGTGATCGTGGGAGTGATCGTGGGAGTGATCGTGCCCGTGGCCGTGAGAGTGCCCGTGGCCGTGCCCGTGCGAATGTCCGTGGTCGTGTCCGTGATGGTGGTGGTGGCCAAAGGCCATCATGCCCACCAGGTTGACAGCCAGGCCGAGGCTGCTGACGACGAGGAGCTCGCCCAGTCGCTTCGTCCGCGCGCCCTCCCAGAGGCGCTCCAAAGCCTCAAAGGCAATCTCGATGCTCAGAAGCCTGGAAAGCCGTCAGCAACACGGCGCCCTCCCCCTCGGCTCATCCTTGGCAGGCGCGTACATCAACAGTATGCCGTTGGCAAAGCCACTCAGCGTCTCGATCTTGCCAAAGCCGTAGGGAAACCTTTGGCTCGGCGGCCACTTGCTCATGACGGCTGCCAATAGTCCGACGAGCAGGGCGACACAGTCGAAAAACATGTGTATGCTGTCGCTCAAGAGACCCAATGAATCGGTGACATAGCCGTAGAAGGCCTGGACGGTCATGAAGCAGAAATTGAGTCTGGTGGTGCAGCCGTTAGCAGCCAAACGCTTCTCCGAGACGCGGGGGAAGCAAAACCGATGTGAAAGAACAGAAACGAGGTAATATCAATTGAAGATGGAGAGAAAAATTAAAGGAAGTGGCAAGGCCAGACGACGTACGTCATGAAGTAGAATATTCGCCGCGAGTCCTTCTCGACTAGTATGGCGTGTAAGATGGGAAAGCGAGCGGTGTAGGAGACGAGGACCCTCGTAAACAAGGATCGATCGGACGACTTGTTGTCGTCGGCAAGGGACACATGGCCAGCGTTGTGAGGGCCGTGACCGTTGGCGTCGTGGTCGTCATGGTGGCCGTGGTGATGGTGATGGTCGTGGTGATGGTCGTGGTGATGGTCGTGGTGATGGTGATGGCGATGCGGCCTCGGTGGCGAATAGGGCGTCGTGAGGGCGCCAGGGCCGGGCGTCAAGACACACTTGCCCCCGGCCGTCCTCTCCTGCGTCCAGCCGTCGAGGGTGTCGAGAGCGGCGGGCGGCGGCTTCTCCCTCGACAGCGCGACGCTCGTGTTGGAGGGCTGCGGGTTGGAGGGCTGCGAGCCCATGCGATTGCGCGAATGGTGGCGAGAGAGCGACTGGCGGCGGTCCCGGCCACGGGCTTCATCCTCGGCGTGGGCGGGGGGCGATTCGCGGGACATGGAAGCCCGCCAGGCGGTCAGCGACGAGGGCGAGGGCGAGTGCGAGTGCGCGTGCGCGTGCGCGTGCGCGTGCAGGTGCTGATGGTGGGCGTGCGGCAGCGTCGAGGACGGCAGAGCGAACGGTGCAGCCATGGGTGTTTATTTGTACCGTCGACAGCGAGGCTGTCGCCGAAAGCGGGTCGGTCGGTCGGGCGCCAGCAGGCTGTTTGCTGGCCGCTGCGGGTCGGCGGGCGCCGAGGCGTTTGGCTCCCTAACGGTAGAGGAGCAATGGGAGAAGCGGGGCCTCCCAGAGAGTCGCCAGCAACGTCATCCGCCGCGAGGCAGCAGCGACAAGGTCCGTGGAGTGAAGCGTCGGAGAGCCGTCGCGGGGAGACGCAGAAGAGGTCAGTCGAAGAGGTGGATGGTTTGGTGCTGTGCAGTGGTCGGACGGACGGGAGCCGTGGTTAAAAGGGGGGGAGGGCGTGGCGCTGACTCGCCGAGGCACCGAGCACCCAGCTATGCAGAAATGGACGTGCTTGGGGCGGATCGACAGCGAACAGGTGCAGAGATGGGCTTCAGCCAGGTCGGGAGACGCGGGGAAGGGTGGACAAAAAAAAACAAAGAGAGAGAGGGAGACGGAGAAAGAGAGAGAGGGAGACAGAGAAAGAGAGAGAGGGAGAGACAGAGAGAGAAGGAGAGAGACAGGACGAGCGAGAGAGAGAGAGAGAGGGAGAGAGAGAGAGAGCGAGAGAAATCAGCGTTGCCCGTGGATGAAGGCAGCAAACTCGCCGGATATTTCTTGTCTCTGCGTGGAAGGAGGGAGATTAGATGGGGGAAGAATGGATGCGAAGGCAGATAGCCGGAGCAGGGCGCCCGCTAGTCAGAGGCGACACGAGACAGGCCGCTCTGGACGAGGGTGAGGTGACTGCCCTGCTAAAATACATAAGGCGTGTCGCGGCCCCTCCCAATTCGCCAATCAGGGGTTTGCCGCCCGCCCAGTGGCAGCGTCATGAGGCCCAATCGCCCGCTGTCGCCGCCTCTCAGCCCCCTGCAGCAGCGCTGCAGCGGGGTGCTCCTCAGACTTTCAGGCATGAATTAGGGCGTGGGTCCGACAAGCCCAGCCCACCCGCCGCCGTTCCACCTCCCTGTATTCGGCAGTCGACCTCGCTCGGAGTCAGCCGCGCTGCAATGCAGGCGAGCGGCGCCCAGAGAAGACGCTGCGCTGCCGATTGGCGGTCGTCGGTCCGGCCAAGGATCTCGGCCAGGCGGCGACGAGTCGTTTCCGTCGTCTCCATGGACCGAGATGGCATCCAGCTGCGACAGAGAGAAGACGGGCCAAGGCAGCCTGCCCTGCGTGCTCTAGGCACCTCTCTACCTACCTAGGTAGGCACCTCTGGGTGCCTAGTAAGGTGCCTAGCTGTGGAGGAGCAGTCTGATCCTCTGGCGGCCGATCCCCAAGGAGGTACCCTGCCACTAGCTCATGGCCGGGCCGCGACACGGGAACCCTGATGGGCGACGAGGCCGACCGGGTACCCGCAAGGCCTAATTTCGCCGGAAGGGAACCTGCCACGGATAGCCTTGCCGGCAAAGGGGTCGGGCCGTTTTCAGACGAGAGGCGAGGTGGCAGAAGCCGTAAAATGCGCCACGTTCCCTGTCCACCGTCGATCTGGCGCCTCCCACCAGCCACAGTCCACGACTCTCGCTCGACTCACCACCATGGCACCACCTTCACCACCGCCTGCCTCAGCTACCTACAGAATCCTGACGCACCACGCGCGGCTCGCCCCCCGGCCAGAAGACTTCCACGACAAGACGTCCACCGCTCTTCGGGCGATGTATGCCCCCTCCCCCGCCGCGGCCAGAGCCTGCCGACGCGAGGAGAAACACGTCGGACCCGCGTCCGGCCCCGGCCTTCACCGGCGTCGCGCGTGACACACGACTAGCCGGTAGCCTAACGGTGGCCGCGTTGGTCACACGGCAGGCCCGCTCGGGAGCGACCACGGCGCGCCAAACGCCGTCTCGCCCGACATGATCGGGCCCTTTCTCGCCTCCGTCCTCGCCGGCATCCTCTTCGTCGTCGGGCTCAAGTACGGCTGGCACCTGCTGGCCCGGCTGACCCGATGCCTCGTCCGCCTCGCCCCGACCCGCCATCGCCCGGCCGAGAGGCCCGAGGACGAGCACATCCAGATCCTGGTCCTCGGGGACATCGGGAGGAGCCCGCGCATGCAGTACCATGCCATCAGCGTTGCCAAGCACGGGCGCAAGGTCGACATTGTGGCCTATAGAGGTGAGTGAGCCTGAGCTGCCCTGGCTGCCCTGGCCTTCCGCGCGTTGACAGACGCCCGCTCGACGCAGAGACGGCACGCCATCCCGCCCTCATCGGCAACGAGCGCGTCGCCATGTTCGCCCTCGCGCCTCAGCCGGAGTGGATCGCCTGGGGAACGCTGCCCTTCTTCATCAATCTCCCGGCCAAGGTCGTCCAGCAGTTCTGGACCCTCTTCTACACGCTCATGTACGCGACGCCGCCGGCGCGGTGGATCATCATCCAGGTCAGTCTCTGCACCGTCTTCTCGCAGCTCCGGTCCCGTTCTCAACGCGGCCGCAGAACCCGCCATCTATCCCCACCTTCCACGTCGCTCTCCTGGTCTCCCTGATCCGCGGGAGCAAGGTTGTCGTCGACTGGCACAATTATGGCTACTCGATCCTTGCCCAGAAGAGCTTGTATAGGCCCCTGGTCCCGCTCTACCGCTGGTACGAGATCGGCCTCGGTCGCTTTCTGGGACACGCCAACCTGGCGGTGACGGAGGCCATGGCACGCGAGTTGCGAGGTCCCCGCTTTGGGCTGAAGAGCCCGGTGCACACTCTGCACGACCGCCCCGCCGACATATTCCAGCCTCTCCGGTCGGCCAAGGACAGGTTCGAATTCCTGTCCAGACTGCCGGAGACGAGAGGCCAGGCGCGGGACATTGTCGACGGCGCGGTCCGGCTGGTCGTGAGCAGCACGTCATGGACGGCCGACGAGGACTTTGGCATACTGCTCGACGCCTTGGTTTCGTACGCGAACCCGGCGGCGAGCTCGACGTCGGAGCCGCCGTCGCCCATCCTCGCCATCATCACCGGCAAGGGCCCGGAAAAGGAGGCGTACGTAAAGAGGATCGAAGAACTGCAAGACGGCGGCCGGCTCCCCGGCATCCGCATCCTGACGGCCTGGCTGTCGAACCGTGATTACGCCTCGCTGCTGGCCTCGGCCGACCTGGGCATCTCCCTGCACAAGTCCAGCTCGGGCGTCGACCTGCCGATGAAGGTCGTCGACATGTTCGGGGCCGGCCTGCCGGTGGCCGCCTACTCGGCCTTCGAGAGCTTCGGCGAGCTGGTCAGGGAGGGCGAGAACGGGTGCGGCTTCGAGACGTCGGCGCAGCTGGCGGAGATTGTGGGGAGGCTGCTTAGCAGCACGGGCGAGCGAGAGCTGGCAACGCTGCGGCAGGGGGCCGTCCGAGAAGGCTCGTTGCGGTGGGACGCCGAGTGGGATCGGGTCGTGGCGGGACTGATACAAGTGTCCTAACGGCCATTGTGTGTCCGAGGTGCGTGCAAGCAAGTGGTGGACGAAAAAAACCAGTCTCTCTCTACCTACTCAGGTGATATGCATGCAAATATGCGCCCTGTTTGTCGAAGCCTCGAAGGGCAAAAGAGGCAAGGAGGTGAAAAAGGCGTGGGGAAAATAAAGGACAACAAGGATCGCAGAAGAATAAATGAAGGCAGCCCAGACGCCGTCCGAGATGCGACGGTTTTTTTTTTCGCCCAGAATGACGGCGATTTCCTTCCCATATGACAAACAAAGGCGCCGGCGATGGTGCGACTCTTTCCCCCCTCCCCCTCCCTGCCCTCTTCCCGGCGACGACGCCGTCTCGCGGCTGTCGGTCTAGTCCTCGCCGAGGCTCTCGCGGACGCACTTGCGACAGCGGCGGCGGAAGTCGGCGTGGCGGCCGTCGCGCTCCTCGCGCAGCAGGCGGGCGGCCTCGACGTTGGCCGGGCTCTCGTCGTTGGGACCGTAGAAGAGGCTGATGGTGCTGAGCAGGATGGTCTCGGGCGACTGGACGGGGCTCCAGCGCTCCGAGGCGGCCTCGTAGCCGTAGACGTCCTCCTCGGGCGGGTGCAGGATGGAGATGCAGAGCGCGCCCGACTCGTAGATGTTGGGGTGGAAGGGCACCGGCTGCTGGAACGTGAGCGACGGCGGCATGTGCGGGTAGTTTGGCGGGAAGACCATGCGGGCGCGAAAGTTGCCGCCTGCGCCGGGGGGATCGGTTCGGGGCGTTTCGGCGCGCGGCGAACGAGGAGAAGAGGAGCGTCAGCGAAGGACGACGACGACGACGAGAAGCGGGAGGAGGAGCAGGAGCAGCAACAGGAGGAGAGCCGGTTGTCGGGAAAGGGTTAGGGGGAGCTCACCGCCGTAGTACTTGCAGTCGTCGTTGATCATGAGCATCACCTCCCACTCGAACATGTTGTTGTCGTTGACGAGGCCGCACGAGATGCCCGGCAGGTCCTTGCCCGTCTGCATCTCCTTGAGCTGCCGCCGCAGCAGCGAGCCGGCGGCCGACGACGAGGAAGAGGCCGCGGCGGAGGCGGAGGCCATGGCTGAGGGGAGTCGGTCCGAGGCTCGAGACACGGGATAGGCCCGGCGGCGGGATTTTTTTTTTCTTTTTCTCTCTGTTGCGACGCGACGCTCCCGTGTGCGCGGAGCCGGGACGAAGCTGGCGACGATGGCTGGCGGTCTACGAGGCAAGGCGAGGCTGGAGAGGCGCACGTTGATAGTACCAGTCGAGACATCGAAGGCACGGGTGGGCCCCGCTGAGGGGCTACCAAGGTATACCACACGTGCAGCTTCTCCGGCCATACAAGTCAGCCTGTGGGTGAATGTACGGATAGATAGGGAGTATGTACTTTGGCACACGGCAATAGTGCAGTGAGTTTGTATGTATATGTATGTACAAGCTTCCGTCGTCCACAGGCTGGCTTCTCATTGGCCCCAACGGGGCGAGCCAGCCCAGGCCATGCAAAGACGAAGCCATCGTGAAGCGGTCACGAGCCGTGCGTTTCCACGGCCATCGGGTATCATCATCATATCAAGAACTGGCCAAGAAAGAAAAGGCTGACGGCAAAGTCCCAACACAAGACAAGCGTCACTTCTTGGAGCCGCCGAAGCCGGTGAAGCCCATCTGGGCCATCATGTCGTCCTCGTCGTGCTCGCCCTCGACGCGCACGTCGTCGCCGTACTCGGCCTTGGCGGCGCCGTCGTGCTCGCGGCGCAGGCGGCGGC
>NJEV01000628.1:0-15073 GCA_002591385.1 Cordyceps sp. RAO-2017
GCCCGCCAGCTGCCGGACGTCCATGGCCCCCCGCACCACTGCTCCCGGCGCGCTGCCCGCCGGTGCCTGCGTCGCCGCCGCGCGGTGGTACGCCGCCTCGAGCTCGGCCGCGTCGGGCGCCTTGCGGAGCTTGGCCTTCATCATCTGCGCCCGCAGCCTGTTGAGCGCCGTCCGGTCCGTGGCCGGCGCCGCCACGTCGGCTGCTGCTGTTGCGACGACCGCTCCCTGCCTCGGCTCCGCCTCGCGCTGCTTGGCGGCCCGGCTCCGCTGGCGCTCGCGGTGCAGGTCGCCCGTCGGCTTGTCCCGCTCCCGGTAGCCGTGGCCGTATATCATGCGCCGCTCCAGCTCCTCCTTCTCCTCGCGCGCGTCGTCAAAGTCTTCCAGGCTGCCGTAGCGCGCGAGGGCCACTTCCTCCACCGCCTGCCCGCTCTCCTCGGCCGTCTGGTAGACTGCCTTGAGCTTCGTCATGCGCCAGGACGAGCCCTCGTCGCCGAAGGTGTAGTCGACCGTCGGCTGCGGCGCGGGCCCGGCTTGCGGAGGGAGGTCGCCGTCGTCGAGTGTCTGCAGGGACGTGTTGAGCTCGCGCTTGTGGATCACGCGCTTGGGCTCGTCGCTCGGAGGCTTGGGCCGGCTGCGGTCGGGGCGGTGCACGTGCTCGACGGCGATGGCGGACGGCGCCGTCATCCACGCGTCTCGAACGAGTGACTCGGACGGCCGCGAAGAGGCCTCGGCGTCCTGGTGCCGAGGCTTCTCGTCATCGGGCAAGGGCAAGTCCTCCTTCGGATCCGATCGCTTCTGGTGTCGGTCGCCGCGGTGGCGGTGCCGCGACCGGTCACGGCTTCGGTCGCGATGACGGCCGTGGTCGTTGTCGTCCGTGGCATGAGCGTGGTGGCGACTCCGTTTGTGGCGACGGTCGTCGTCGCCGTCGTCGTCGTCGCCGCCGTCGCCGCCGTCGCCGCGTCTCCGGTGGCGGCGACGCCCGTCCTTGTCTTCGTCCCGATGCCTCGCTCGGTCTCTCTCCTGATCCGAGCCGTCGTCGTGGCGGTGCCGGTGCCGGTGCCGATGCTCGTGCCTCTGCTTTCTGCGGTGCCGTTCCTCGCGCTCTCTGTCTGCCGACTCGCGGGCTGTCTTTTCGGCAGCGAGCGACTTTTCGAACTCGTCGAGCCCGTCCATGGCGAAGGCCGCGGCACTTTTCCCTGCTCGTATTCGCCCGGCAGAGGTCTTCTTGGCTCGCGATGGCTGGGAGTGTGCTGTTTGGCCAAGGTATGCAGAGAAGTTTTCGGGCGCTACGTCAGACAGGCCGGCACAGCTCGGGTTGGGAGGTGGCCGTCTCAGGCCCACCCAGCTTTAGGCGAGCTGCATCTAGGCCTGTTCACAGTTATCCACAGGGGACCCGAGCCCTGTTTAGGCGCCGGGCGGGGCCTCCCTAGGCATCATCGCGGCCGCCAGGCACGCTGTGGCGCAGCCCGCCAGCCCCGAAGCCTCGCGCGCTCTCCAGCGGCTGAAGCCTAGGTCTGCCCAACTGCCGTCCCACGTGATGGATCGCTTCCCTCGACTTCATCGGATCATCTTGCTTCGCCCAAGACACTTCAGAGTCAAGCAGCCGGACTTCCATCGTCTCCAGGTACGCATAGTCAAGTGGATAAGCATCTCTGTCTCGACAGTCGGAGCAGCGAGAAAGCATTCGAATTCTGGTCTCGTCATCCCGGGCTTCATATGCAGCCTCGTTCGGCTCTGTCATCCTCCCAGCTCGCTTGCGGCTGCGGCTTCGACTATCAAACACGGCCATGTAGGATCTCCTGTCCTCTGCTCACAAGCCAGACTGTCTTGCCCGCCGATCCCGTTTCAGCACGGCTTCCTAAATTTCCTTCTCTTCCGAAACAGGCGTTGCTCTTCCTTCTCTCTCCGCACGTCCGACCGAGCGCCTCCACGCGAAATCAGCAATCTGATCAATTTCTTGGGATGCCCTTGAAGGTGGACCTGACGGCCGCGTGGTCCGACGGCCACTCGTTGTCCTGCTGGTTCGGCTCTGCCTTGGGCTGCCCGACGACCTCCTGCTTCGAGTCGACGACTTGCAGGCCTTTGTGGTAGACGAAGTCGATGCGATCCATGGGCTCAGGGCGGCCTTCGTTGTCGAGGAAGATGGGCGACCACGTGTTGCCCGGGTCGGCCGCGGGATCCGGGTGGATTTGTCGGTACGAATCGTTCAGCCCTGCCTTGATCGGCTCGTCCGAGCTGGGCCAGCGCACGTTGCCCACGCCGCAGTGCTGCTGGCGAGTCGCGTCCGTCCAGTCGAGGTGCGACGGCGCATTCATGTCGCCCGTGAGCAGCACCGGCACTCGATCGGCGTTGGCGATGTGCGGCTGCATGAGCTTCATGATCTCGACCATCTGCGGCGTGCGTCCGGACTGGGCCTCGCGCTCCAGGACCTGGTCCACGGACATGTGGTCGAAGCAGAAGTCGTACGGACCGTACGGCGTGAATCCCAGGTGCGCGTTCCAGGCAATGACTTGGCTCGCCTCGCCGTCGAGCGCGATGCGCACCCCGCCCGCCACGTCCGTGCCGGTGAGCACCTCGGCGACGGGGTAGCGGCTGATGATGCCCACGTCCCGGCCCTGCCACGACGCCCAGCCCAGGGCGTTGCCCAGGCGTGCTGCGTGCCCGCCCCCGCTCTCCTGGAAGCCGACGATGTCGACGCCGCTGCCGGCCAGGTACTTGACTTGCTTGCGGTGGGAGTCGTTGACGTGCGAGCCGCCTTCCCACAGGTTGAAGGAGAGCACGCCGATCTGTTCTACCAGCGGGGAGCCGGTCGGCCGCAGCGGGATCTTGACCTTGAGCGTGGCCTGGGACCCGTTGGACCCTTTGGCCTGGACCGTCACGCGCGTCTCGCCGCGAGCGCTCGGCGTGCCGGACAGTGTTCCGTCGCCCGATACTTGGACCCAGTCGCCGCCGTCGCCCTCGGACGCCGTCTTGCTAAACTGCGTCTTGGTGTCGGGCGCGTTGGCGAGCAGGCCCTGGACCTTGGCCTCGAACTTGTCGCCCTGGCGTGCGTTGTGCGTCGTGAATTCGTCGACGAGAAAAGACATGGGGCCCTGGCCGGGTAGAACTGCCTCGACGGGGCCCGCGAGGCGCTGATAGCCATCTTTGGCGAGCAGATACGCCTTGTACGTACCCTGTTGCAGATTCGACGTCGATACCTGGACGCTTCCCTTGCCCTCGGGAGCATAGGCCCAGGCCAGCGAGGGCGAGATGAACGTGTCGTTGTCCGGCCCCCCGAAGAAGCTGTAATAAACGCCGATCCAGTTCTTGGGATCGGCTTCCGAGGTGGAATAGTCAAAGGTGAACAGGGGCTTGCCGCCGGCGAGCGACAGAGAGCTGTCGGCGGCGCCCAGAGCGGCGAAGACGGCCAGAGCCTGAAGCGAGCGTGGCAATTGCATCGTGATTCGGACGTCACTCCGGTTCTCAGGATGACAATCTTGTTCACCGGCCTGGCTATCGACAGTCCTGCGTGACATGCTGGACCGTTGGGGGTGGGCGGAGGGTTTGCTCTATAAACGGATTGACCTGTCTGTTTCACGTCGACAACAGGTCGCGGGCCTGATGACGATGACCCGCGTCGTCGTATTCATCCTACAGGCACCAGGGCGGCGGGGCACGCTACTGAGTTGCATTTATCCGTCCTTTGACGACTAACGCCTTTGTCCCTGCTGATCGGCGAAATTCTGGGTGCGCGAGTCGGCTGCCTTGGCCGCAGAGAGTCACGCGAACGCCGGGGACACTCGCTGGCGTCGGCCCCGAAGCTCTAGTCAAGCGAACAAACGATACATGTCAGCGGCGTTGGTCAATAGCCCGACGAAGGTGCCGCGGACAGGGGGGCCGGGGGTTCTCCGCGTCCTGGGATCGGACAGGAACGGTCCCCGAGGCGGCCCAAGCCTTCCGGTGGACCACTGCGGCTGCATGCCAGGATGCCCCGTGCCGTCCCTCGGCCATAACCTCAAAGGGAAACGCGGAGCGAGACTTCTAGAGGAGTTGCCGGTCAGGATAGAGTCGGCGACGTGTGTCCGACGTCCCTGCAGCCGTTCTACGTATGACGTGAGCTGGAGAGATCTTCAGTCCTGCATCAGTCTGTTTCTGTTCTGCCGTATCAGCCAGCCTCCGACCGTTCGACGCCTCCAACAGTCGTTCCGCACGGATCGCGAGGAATACGAACGGTCCCGACTTCGGCCTCCCTCGCTAGGACAGCGCCTGACCGCGAGTCAGGAGGGACAGAGTCGCCAGAGACGTGCGACGTTAGAAAGTCTAATCATAATCAAGATGAGCCGTGGTTTCGCACGCTAGGCTGCGTCCGTGTCCCTGGCGAGTAAGATGGAGAAAAATGCCTTGGGGTCGAAGGCTTTCATTCCGGACGCTACTGGGAACGCAAGGCTCTAAGCTTTTCGTCCTATGACTCGCTTCGGCAGGCTGATTATCAACCAAGCGTCAATGTGCAGCAAGGGGCATCTGTCTTTCGACTCGAGCCGTCCTCTCGAGCAATACGAGTAAAAAGGACGCGCAATCCCGCCCTGAACAACGGCGAACCGGGTCGCAACGCGTCCTCACGTTCTGCTTTTCACTGCCGTTCTTCCGACCACCCGGAACCACCGCCTCCTCGGTCAGGTGAGCAACGCCTCCGTGGCCTGCTTTCCTTCCTTCCTCTTCCTCCATAGACGATGGCAACGTCACGCTCCGAGAACGATCTTCTCCCGGTTTCCGGCTGACCGTCAGCTCCACTGGTGATGCGACGAGCTGGACTTTCTCTCGATCTCGTCCCACAGGCGGTCTGTGAGGAATTTGTGCAGGTGATGGTCGGCGCCGTGGAAGTCGAGCGTGTGGTCGCTGTCGGTGAAGGCCATCATCCTGACCTTGTGCGGCGGCACGCCCTCGCGGACGAGCCGGTCCAGCAGCGCTGCCGTGTTCTGGTAATGAACGTTGACGTCGCCGGTCCCGTGGGCGAGGGAGAAGACACCGGCCAACTTCTTGAAGCCGACCGAGTTGCGGATGGCGGCCTCTCGGTAGCCGTCCGCGTTGGTCCCGAGCGCCTTCATATGACGCTCGGTGAAGATGGAGTCGTACAAGCGCCAGTCCGTCACGGGCGAGACGCTTATGCCGAAGGTGAAGACGCCCGAGTCGGCCTCGATGGCCTTGGCCGCCAGGAAGCCGCCGTACGACTCCCCGTAGATGCCGACGTGGTCGGCATCGAGGAAGCGGCGCGTCGACAGCAACTCGCGCATCGCCCAGGTCTGGTCCTCGGTCTCGAGCCGGCCCAGGCGGCGCGAAACGGCGCAGCGGAAAGCCCGACCCCGGTTGGTCGTACCCCGGCCGTCGACGGCGTAGACGACGTACTGAAGCTCCGGATCCGACGACACGTATGCGCTCCAGCGGGGCGGGTGGAATGTCTTGACCACGGACTGCGAGACCGGGCCACCGTACAGCTTGAGAAGGACCGGGTATTTGCGCGACTCGTCGAAATCCGGCGGCAGCTGCTGCATCACGTTGACGGTGTGCCCGTCCGGGTGCCGGAGCTCGAAGTACGTGATGTTGGGCAGGCGGACCTCGCTTATTCGCCGCAGAACCTTGCTGTTGTCCTCCCCGATCGCCAGCGGCTCCTGGCCGTCGTTGAGCGCGAAGATCTCCTGGTACGGCACGTCCGGGCCTTCGTAGCTCAGGATATAGAAGCCTCCGCCGGGCGAGAAGTCGGCCGACCAGACGGCCGGGACCTCGTCGTCGACCAGCGGCTCCGACTTGCCTGTCTCGTACGAGACGCTGTACACGTGGCTCTCGGTGCTATGGCGCTTCGAGGCAGTGTAGTGGACGAGACGGCGGCTCCGGTCGACGTGGAGGATCGACCGCACCTCCCACTCGCCCGACGTGAGCTGGACGGGCTCACCGCGGCCGTCGACGGGATAGAGGTAGATGTGCGTCCAGCCGGACTCGTCTGACAGGTCGGCATAGTACGTCTTGTTGCTTCCGGTGGCCGCGCCGGCGTAGCGGATGCTCCGCGTGTTGTCCAGCCAACAGTCTCCGGCGTCGCGCTCGCGGACGACCCTGGCCTCTCTGATCTGCGGGTTGACGACGACATGCTTGTCCCTGTCCTGGACGCGGTTGAAGGCTCGATAGAGGAGAGCCGAGTGGCCCTCCGTCAGCCAGGCCACCTCGCCGACGATGGTGTCATCGGGAGCAAAGGCCTCGAGCGGCACCGAGTCAACCTTGCCGGTCCGCACGTCGAGGATGGAGAGCCCAGCGGTCGGGTTGGGCGACCCGACCTTGGGGTAGCGCTGCTCAAGCCAGTTGGGATACGGCGGCGCCTCGTCTCGACCGGCCATGTATCGGGGAACGTCGAAAGTGTCGACGCCCGTGTCGTTGAAGCTGAGGAAGGCGACCGACTCGCCGTCGGGCGAGAACCAGAGGGCCGAGGGGCCAGACAGCACCTCTTCCTCGTACACCCAGTCCGGCACTCCGTGCGCCATGTCCGGTCCGCCGCTCGTCGTCACCTGGAGGACCTTCCCGCCGCCGTGGCGGAGGAAGAGGTTGTTGTTGCGGACGAAGGCGATGGCGTCGCCCCGGGGCGCCAGCTCGGCGTACTGAACGTCGCCCGCCTGCTCGTCGACGAGGGGACTCGTCCGCCCGCTTCGCCTGTCGAAGACGAAGTAGTCGGCCGTGTACGAGTGCCGGTGGCGTCTCGTCTTGTTTCCGACCATGAGCACGACGCCCCAATCGCGATTGACCCAGCAGTTCCTAATTCCTTGAGGCACCTGAGCGGCCGGCGCGATGGCCACCTCTCCATTCGCGTCAACGCTTTCGAGGGCAAGCCCGCCGTCGTCGGACCTGACCGTGTACAGGCCATCCCGCTTTGCCGCAACCCAGTTCGGTTTGAGCTTGAAAGGCCTGAAGGCATCATCAGTCACGGCCTCGCGGTAGGTCATCAGGCGGTCTCCGTTGCCGGTGGGCTGACGGGGAAGCCGGGGCGGCTCGATGGCAGACACGGGCGACCACAGAGACAGCACGAGCGCTGATGGTGCGCAGAGGACAGAGAGACGCATGGTCGGATGGCTGACCGGCTGCGGCGGACGAAGATGCCTATGAGTGACCCTCTTCTCTCATGCTGCGGACGGACGACGGGAGTCAAGTGCCCTATTTATTCGCCTCGCGCCTACGCAACGAAGGACACGTGTGTGGTGGCATCTGATGAGCCAGACTTCCTGCCTTTGAACTCTGAATGCTCTCGACTTTCTCGCCCCCGAGCAAGGGGATCGGAGAAAGGAGGCTCTTGGGACGGCCCAATGCCGGCGATCAGGTCATTCCCACCTCGAGCCCTGTCCCCAGAGCGTACGCCTTCCTCGGAGCACGGGGAGCTCGACAAGGCCAGAACGGCCGAAGGAGGAGGGAAGATAGACTGTCTTTTGTGTCGAATCGCCCTCTTAAGCGCGACTAGAGCATGGGGTCGACAAAAGCTAATGCCAGCCTACCATACGAAAGAGCCGTCGGCGGCTTATCTCGACAGTTATGGATGGAGCCCGGCGCAGCACGGGTGCACCCTGAGCCTGCATGTGTAACCAGAGGCAGAGAACCAGTCTCGGCCGCCGGGTGGGTATGAGAACCCGGGAAGAGGCCGGATGCACGGCATGCCTACCACTGGCCCTCATTTGCCGCGGCGCGAGTGTCGGGAAGGCGTCCGCATGCAGGCTCGCTTGCTTTCGGTGTCGTGGGCGATACCATCGACATACCAAATTGCATGTATTGCCGGTGGAGAGGGGCGATGAGGCGCCGAGGAGTCGATGAGGGACGGCACGGCGGGATCAACTCGAGGATTGAGTTTTGGCCAAAAGGGGAAATCGGCATGGTTTCAAGAAGGGTGCGCTTATCGGGCCTGGCTTCGACGCCCCAAAGGATCGACTTGACTTGAGCCTCCTCGGAGCCAAGACCTCGTATGGGAAGCCAGGAGGGAGCATTCAGGTCGGACTCCGGATGGGCCCTGTGTGACCGAAGCTGGATGGCTGTATCCTCGCATCTGCCCGTGCAAGGCGAGGACGCGCTTCGGCGTTTCCGCCTTCGGCCACGAGTCCGTCATCGCACATAGGGCCGAAGGCGGCGCGCCGGATTCGAGCTTCGACCGAAACGCTCCGTACGCGACACACGTGCAAGCCGGAGCTCCGGGGCCGCCCTGCCACGGTCCGCCTGTGTTCCCCGGGGGCCCGCCCGCTCAGTAGGTCCTGGATCGTCCGGTGGATGAAGCGGCACGCGGCATCGAGAGGAGCGGCTGAGAATTCTAGTAAACCCATTACTAAATGAAACTCCCGCTACCTATATCAAAGTCAATAAAGAGGCCTGTGGATGGCCTGGTCCGACCCGCCTCGCTTAGCCGGTCCCGCCCGTCAGAATCACGACAGGGCGGTTGAGTTTTTTTTTTCTTCGCCTCCGGGACGCGGGCGAGCGAAGCAGCTCGGAACCAATATGGCAGGTTTCCGAGAACACGTGTAGCTTTCAGAGCAGTTGTCGGGGAGTTGCCAAGACGGTTAAGTGTCTGCGTCGAGGTTGCGCGTCCCGTCTCGATGGCCCGCAGGGCGTCGTAACAAGGACGACCAACACTGTCGTTACGAATTCTGATAAGGACACACGGCTCGGACGGCGAGAGCCGGGACCGTATGTAGGGCCGACCCGAGCCCAAGATCCAAGGGAAGCAATGCCGGGCGGGCCAGGCCATCATCGCCCCGTGTTCGGGAGTCGTCGATGTGAGCAGTCGCATGAGCGCGGATATCGGCGCGGAACAATTGACGATGGGTGCATGGCGCCACATACGACGAGCCTTCTTTCGACACATTTGTTCGCGCGCTCGACTGTTGGTTGACCTGACTGTTCTTTTCGAGTTTACCAGTCTGATGTGTTGTTACCTGAGGACCGCAACTTGAGACTAAGTCGTCGGGTCATAGTCGCTGCGACAACTTGCTATAACTCTGTCTAAACCGCCACGACGACACGAAGCAGATCTAGATGCCACCCCTTGATGCCGCCAACGCTCACGTTCGAGCCGCTGAACAACTGAGGTCCAACGGCGGCAACAGGGAGCTCCCACTTGCGCACGCAACTGGGAATAAGTCTGGTCGCGAGCATGGGGCATCGCCAACTATAAGCCCGGATTCTGAATCAGTTTGACGACAAGATGTATTGGAATGGCCCCTGGGCGATTGTGTCCGGACAGCCCGAGAGAGCGGTCTTGATGTCTCAGCCGCCCCGCTCACGCAGCACAAGGTGAGGCACGGTCAGCGGTAGAGAGCGGCTCTCTACACGTCGGTTTAGAAAGCGGGCTTGCTGAGCTTCTCGAACAAGAGGCAGAACAAACAGGCAGTGGGTGGCGACATGGCGCCCTGGCTGAGACCCTGATCGAGGGCGGGGAGTAGCGGGCGGGCGCGAGATCGGTGAATCGAGTTCGTCCGCTCGCGGATGTTTGGCCCTCGAGGTTGTGGGCTCGTACACAATGGCTCGGTTTTTTATTTCCCGATGCCTGTCTGCGCGGGTCGGTATTGGGCCTGGACTGTTGTCGTCGCGGGTATGTGCATACACATATATTGAGCCTGTGGTTACACGATCGCGTTGTATGAACGGCACGGTCGACGACGTCTCGAGTCGAAATTTTCCGAACCGCGTTGCATGACGCAGCGACAGGCGGAGGCTCAAGCGGTTCGCGGAGGAAAACGTGACGCAACCGACAGGGACACGACATGAGACAGGCCAATCTCCCGTCCATCAGATGAAAAGCTCGCCTCGCCTCGCGAAGGGCACAGCCAACAACAACGGATGAATTGTCTCTTGAGTAAGCGCACGATCGACGGGCCAACATATCGAGCAGGACCAAGGCCACGTTCTCGGCGTAACCGAGAGTCGGTCAGGAACAATCAAATCGAGGTTTCATATTATGTGTACGGGCCCGGCAGTTGGCTTGGATCAAATTGCGATTCAAGGTGGGGGGCATCGTCGACTCTTCCTGCTGGCCTGCTTCCGACCGGGCCTGGCAGGCTGTCTCTGCGCTGACTGATGGCCTTCCTCTCTCTCTCTCTCTCCCTCTCTCTCTCTCTCTCCCTCTCTCTCTCTCTCTCCCTCTCTCTCTCTCTCTCTCTCTCTCCCTCTTTTGGTGAACACATCCCAGACCGATGTTGGGTCGTACGACAGAAGTGCTTTCGTGTCCTGTGCAAAGAGACATCGATGGCGTCAAGCAGGCGAGGGCGCCCGCAGACGACGCACAGGCGCACGGCCGGGCCGGGGCTTATCTCGTCGGCAGAGTTGCAGGCGGGAGGCCGTGGCTGTGAACAGGCGGCGACGCTGGCTCTCTGTACGACCAGCAAGGCCGCATCGGCCAGCCTTAGCCCGGCCTGTCTGTCTGTCTGTCTGTCTGTACGCGCCATGCCCAGCCCGGGCCAGGGCTTTTTGTCGTGCATGGCGACTTGTTTAGGCAAGTGATGAAGGGGGCTGGGCATATCGCCGGCCTGTCCTCGAGGCCCGGCTGGCCCGGCACCGGCACCGCCTCGTCGCCGACCGCGGGCCGTTGTCCAGACGCCGCTGATAGGGCAGGGTCCGGCCGTGAGGGGTTCGATGAGGAGACGAGTTAAGGTGAGTAGCAAGCGCTGCTGTCTCAAGTGCTGCGACCTTGTTTGCATATTAACTGATCGACTCCATCGCCACACCTGTGAAAAGGCCTGTATCATGTATGTATGCATGTCAGCCAACTTGTGATCATAGCGCATCGTGATTCACTGGGCGAGCGGCACGTACGTCCGCTTCGGAGCAGGGCGGCATGGGATGGATAAATAGCGACAGTCCCGCCGCGGGCAGAGGTTGATTTCTGGAGAGAGAATGTGCGTGTGAGAGACAGAGCATCTCTTCTAACTACCGATTCTGACAACCGGCTTTAACGAGAGCGCTCTCCACCGACACTCGACGACTGACCGCTCCCGGGATGAAGACTCAGGCCCTCCTGCCGCTGCTCGGCCTCTGGGCCGCCGCGGCCTCGGCGCGCTCTCCCCAGGCCGGCCCTCTGCTTCAGCGCCTTCACGGCTTCAAGGAGGCACCGGCCGAGCCGAGAGCGGAGTCCGCGCCCGACCAGGCCATCCGGGCCCGGTCCGAGCAGCACAAGTACCCGCGCTTCCTGAACAGCAAGACTGCCCGTGAGCTCTCCCCCGTCCTACTCGCTCCCTCTTTCTCTGCCTCTCTCTTCCGCCGTCGGTCCGGCGACGACTGACGCCGGGGCCGGATCGGCACGTGTAGAATTCGTCGTCAATGGGTCCGGCATCCCCGAGGTCGACTTCGACGTGGGCGAGTCGTACGCCGGGCAGCTTCCCATCAGCGACCATGCCAAGGAGCGAGATCACCTGTATTTCTGGTTCTTCCCGACAGCCAACAAGGAGCACCGGCACAAGAAGGAGATTGTCATCTGGCTCAACGGAGGGGTAAGTTTTCCTTTTCTCTGTCGAGAGACGAAGGCGGCTGACGCTGGCGGACCCCCAAGCCCGGCTGCTCGTCCCTCCTGGGCTTCCTGCAGGAGAACGGGCCGTTCCTCTGGCCGGCCGGGACGCTGAAGCCGCAGCGGAACCCCTGGAGCTGGCACCTCCTGACCAACGTCGTCTGGGTCGAGCAGCCCGTCACCGTCGGCTTCTCCCAGGGAAACGCCACGGCGCGCGACGAGGACGACATCGCGCGGCAGTTCCTGGGCTTCTGGAAGAACTTCATCCGGACCTTTAGCATGCAGGGCTATAAAGTCTACGTGGCGGCCGAGTCGTACGGTGGCTACTACGGGCCGTACATCTCGAGCCATATGATCGATGCCAAGGACCACCAGCACTTCAACCTCGGCGGGCTGCTAGTATACGACGGTATCATGTTTAACGATATGGTGCAGTCTAACGTCATCGCCGAGGCCTTCGTCGAGCAGCACCACGACGTGATGCCGCTGGACGACGGCATCCGGGCGCAGATCCGCAACATCTCGGCCTCGTGCGGCTTCGCCGACCACCACCGGCGCTTCCTGACGTACCCGCCGGCCGGGCCGCAGCCGCGGGTGCCGCCGGGGACGCGGGAGCTGGCGGACGGGTCGTGGGAGACGCGCAGCGAGTGCGATGGGCTGTTCAACCTGGTGTTCAGCGAGATGCGGCTCATCAACCCGTGCTTCAACATCTACAACGTGCCGGACCACTGCCCGGAAGTATACGACCCCATCGGCCGGCTGCGGCCGTACTTTGACCGGGCCGACGTCAAGAAGGCCATCAACGCGCCGGCCGGGGTCCAGTGGTCGCAGTGCGTCAACGGCGTCTTCGTCGGGCCGGGCGACCGGTCCGCGCCGCCGGACAAGTACGAGCTGCCCAACGTCGTCGACCGCACCGGCAACGTCATCCTCGCCCACGGCAGCATGGACTTCATCCTGCCGCTCAACGGCGTCCTGCTCGGCCTGCAGAACATGACGTGGGGCGGCCGCCGCGGCTTCCAGACGCGCCCGAGCGACCCCTTCTACGTGCCGCGCTACGGCTTCACCGGCGCCCGGCCCGACGGCCGGCCCTTCTACGGCCAGAACCTGCCGGCGGCCTCGGGCGTGCTCGGCACCACCCACCACGAGCGCGGCCTGAGCCTCGTCGTCACCCACCTGGCCGGCCACGAGGGGCCGGGCTACTCGGCCGCCTCGGCCTTCCGCCACCTGGAGAAGCTGGTCGGCCGCGTCCGCAGCATGAGCGAGACCACGCCCTTTACCCTGCCGGAGCTGCGCAACATCACGCAGGTCAAGAGGCCGCTGGGCAGGGGTACCGTCAGGATCCCGTGTTTGCAGAGGGGTTGTTGACGGGAAGGGTCTGTGATGTTGTTTTCGACCTTCTAGTATTTTCTTTTCTTTCCCTTCTTCGTTGTTCACCATCAACGCCTCTCCTGTATATAGGCCGGATCAATTCACGGCTCTGGGAAACAGAATTTGGTGGCACTCGGCCAAGTAGGCATAAATCAATGATGTATGTAACGTCAAGGCTCGATAGACGTCGCCTCGACGGGCATATATATACAGCACATGACGATGATGCTGATGCTTCCCCATTTTGCCGCCTTGGTCCTCCTCCTCCCTCCCCCTTCTGCCTTCATAGAACGCTTCCTGACGTTCACGACAAGACGGGCAGCAGACCCTCGTCCTGGGCCCGGCGGACGGCGTCTTCGTAGGCGGCCACGGCGCGGTCGTAGGTTTCCTGCGTCGTCTCGGCCACGGCTTCGTCGCGCTTGGTCGCGTCCTTGCCGCCGAAGTGGACGACGGCGGCGTAGTAGACGTCGGCGAGGCGCTCGCAGGCTTCGGTGGCGGTCACGGTCTGGCACTGCGTGTAGAGGCTTTATTTCCGCCGCACGAACCGTCAGCAAGGGGGGCACCGGGCAACAGAGCCAGCAACGAAGTCGGCCGCTCCCTCGTCTCCGTCTGTCTACTCACTCCTTCTTGAAGTTGAGGTCGATCTTGGCCTTGGCCGCCTTGGTGAAGCGCTTCTGCAGCCGGTAGTTCTGGTAGCCAAAGTCGTGGCGGTGGCAGGCCGGCAGGAAGGGGAAGCCGAACGGGTTGTCGGGCGAGGCGGTGCAGCCGTCGGAGGACCAGTCGACGGACGGCGGGTCGCGCTTGTTGCGCCGGGCCGTGAAGGCCGTCAGGCCCAGCTGGAAGAGGATCTGGTCCGTCACGGCCGCCAGGCGGCTCTGGCGGCCGACGAGCGAGGAGCCGGGCCCGTCGGCGGGGGCGGCGCCGGCGGCCGACGCAAGGGCCAGGAGGGCGAGCGAGCCGAACTTCATGGCGATGACGGAGGCGAGCTGGGCAACGGCGTTTCCTGCGGCCGGGCACTCTGAAGTCGACAAGCTCTGCGCCGGTCTCCGCCCCTTCGGAGTTGCTGGAAGAGGGAGGGGAAGAGCCAGCGAACAGTTGAGGCCGGAAGCACAGCCGCTTCTATATACTGACTTCGAGCCCGGGGAGGGGGGAGGGGGGAGAAAGAAGGGGGGGGGGGGTCGTCGTTCTCTGAGCCGTAAGCAGGGGCGGGCCAGCGGACTAGCCGCCGCGAAGGCTCAAGCTGCAAAGCAAGGCACTCGAGCTATTCGATGACATGCTTCGACCGGGCAGCGGGTGCCTGTCTGCTGCCACATGCCACATCGGGCCCGGTCCAACAAAAGGTCGAGGTCAGCGAGGCCGGCCAGGCACGGAGCAGCCAACCAGGCCCGGCTGAGGATGGAGGCCGGACGGCACCTGTCTGCTCGTCTACACCCTTTGTCCGGTCCTCAAGCCGAGCCTGGGCCGCCGAGAGCGTTTCGAGCCGTCGTCCGAGGCGCGAGATGCTGCATGACATGGCCAATATACACAGCCAATATATCGTCTCCGGCCCCCTCGAGCGAATCTCCGGATCGTCACGCGGAGCATGCCATATTAATTAGCAGCCCTCCCCTGCCGCCAGACGGCTGCCACGCCGCCCAGAAGAGGTGCCCACGCCCGCCTCTACTAACCGTTTTGCCATCCATTACATCCATGTGGGAGAAGGCGGCGGGCCCAGGCCGCGAGTGCGGAGAGAGGGCCATGTGACCCGGGAACCCATCCGCGCCAAGACGGCGGCAGTCAAGATACGGCATGGAATGGAACTCCGAGAGCGCAAGGACGCCCTCGTCCGCTTAGGACCGGCCATGCTGGGGGCCGAGGCCAGGGAGCTTCCCCAACGGTCGAAGCGGACAGATGGGATCGGCAGATCAGACAGCCCTAACTAAGCCTCGGGCCGGGGGGGAACAGCTTTGTCTCGACTCAGCAATACGGGGCCCGGGCGATACAGGGGCCAGGGGGGATGGACAAGCCCCGGCGGGGCGAATCATGGGATCGACTCGAATCAAGGAATCGACCGCAAGGGCATGCGTTTCGCCGATTATCCGGAGGAAGATGCTTGAGAGCCAGCGTTTTGCGGATGCCAGCTTCGACGTCGAGCCCGGGGCTCTCGGCGCCGGGCCCCGCCCGCCGGCCCGCCCCGCATCCAGGCCGTAGCCGAGGAGGAAGGCGCGCCCGCCG
>NJEV01000629.1:0-15056 GCA_002591385.1 Cordyceps sp. RAO-2017
TCCTGCTTTGGTTCTTTAATGGGTGGTTGGCGCGTATCCACCCTTAAGTCGAGCGGCAATTGGCTGGAATCCTCACGGGCCTCTGCCGTTGCCTTCCTCTTCGTGATCTCACGATATCACGATATCACGCTATAGTATTACAGCGTTATGGCGTTAGTGGTAGCCCGCCGCAGTTACACCCGGAGGGCCCCCGGAGGGAAAGTAAAAGAGATCTATTAGATACCTATATAGAGAGGCAGCGAGAGAGAGGCAGCGAGAGAGGCTACCTAGCTTTGCTTGCCGCCTAGGGACAGTTTACTGGGCATCCGGCCTATTTTATTAAAGAAGCAAAGTTAGAAGCTTCTGGTTGCCTACTATCGTATTCTATGCACCCCCCTTAGCTTTGCTGAATTAAGAAATATCCTGCATGTAAAAAGGGCGCCAGAACCTACCTCGGCAGTAAGTCCTTCCCCCCTCTTCTCCTCTATGCTTCGATACTATTCCTTTTACTAAGCACGGGCTCGAAACTCGGCAAAGCTTCCCTAGGTTTAATGCCGCTTTTTTTATATAACTACTGCCCGTTCGCGTCTTAATTCTAGCGGATCTTAGAGCTTCGTTTCGGCAGGCTCTACTTTAGTTGTTTTCTCTATAACTAGCTGCGGAGAAAATGAAGCGGCCTACTTTGCTCGTATATCTTTTAGGGGCGATCTCGGCGCGACGCGAACTAAGGACTTTCCAGCTTCTATCATAGCTGTCTGCTATCTCTATTATCCTAGAAATAGCCGAAGACAATTCTATTAGAGCTGCAATATTCAACGTCGTATAGAGAGACATTGGGGTCGTGGTTGCCGCCGCACGCCTAGCTGCAGTGGTAGGAATCAGGAGATTAATGGCATTTCTATTACTAACCGCCGAACTTACTAGCATCACAGCGTAATACATCTAATGACTCCTACTATTATAGGTATTAAAGCTACTAGACATAGTCCTGCAGCCGAAGTGCTTTAGCCTTTAGTTCTAGCAGCACGCACTAATCTTTGTATAGTTTAGCCTCGGCAGTCTCAAATTACGAAGGAGATCCGAACAACGAAACGGAGAGCAGTCGAGTTCGTAGGGGAGAAAGCAGGCGTATGTCTTTTTTATGTCTATATTTAATACATCGATGTATCAAAGCAGCCTAGAGTTTCTGTGTTTCCCTACCAAGGGAGTCGCTAGTTTAATGTTAAGGCCTCTTCTTTTTAGTAGCTCCGTAAGTGATATAAACCTAATTTCTTTCTTTTAAAAGCTCTCGTAGCGGTACTAGACTATTTTTCTTACGGTGTAACTAAGTCGTACCTCGATCTAATAACGCTTTCCTGATATCTAAACTTAACGATGACGACGAGAGTCCGGGCCGAGGTTGCTTGCAAAGGAAAATTAGTATCTTAAAGGTATCCACAGAAAATAAACGTATTTGTAAGAACTAATCGTATCAGTACGTCTATGAATATAACTTAATTAGGCGACTTCATCTTTACGTCGTAAATACCAGTGCATCTGCCAATCCCTTTGTCAGAGTTAGTAGGCTCGATTCTATAAGGCCAACCAGTTCTACTCTTCTTCCTCAAAAATGGTGTCTCTATCTAAGTTGGCAGTGGCTTTAAGCCTCGCTCCACAAATCTTACCAGCGTACGGCCAAGATTGTCTATTGACTACTAAGGCGAGTTACGCGGACCAGTCTAAGCCAAGATATAAATCGACGAGAAATCCAAGGCCCAGATCTTTCGCCTCTAAGTTGTCGTCCAATCATTCAGAAACCAAAAATCAATCTGATACCAGAAAATGGGATAGGCTATCTGGTAGCGACGTCGGGCGGTGCTGGCTTCAAAACTCTTGTGACTCTCTTCATACTGCTCCAAATCTCTGGAGCCACACAGAATCATGGAACCGTACATGCGCCGAGCAAGCTTGGGACGCGGCTATTCACTATTACAAGACAGTCAGGCGTTCCGACAACCATGCCAGCTTTACAAGAAATGTTGGCAGATTTTTCAACATCACCGGCAATATAGATTGCGACAGCCTTGCTGAGAACAACGGATGCAACGACTACAAGCCGTGCACCGAAGTGACCGACAGCCCAGGTGGGGTCCTAATCGTTAACAGTTTTGTTGCTACGAGCGGTGTAAGTGCAGTAAATAAAGAAGCCACGGAGGAATCCAAAGCCTAACAAAGTTCATAGCTGCTAAACGGCGCATATGATGCGATTGGGAGTAGTCAACAGAGTCTCGACTCTAAAGGCATGCGCCAAAGATTTGTCGAAACTTTCGGAAGACATCCAAAGCCAACTGGGCCTTCACTCACTACAGATATCTTATTATCATTTTTTATGGTAGGGGCAACTTTTGCTGCGGGTCCAATAATGTCTATAGGTATGTATATATATATTCCTTTATTCTATTTCTCCTCCCTAGAGGTGATTGTATATATATTAATTAGAAGAATCGCTGTACTTATTGCTATATTGACTGGGAAATCGCACAGGCCTGTCGACCGCCGTTCAAGTCGCCCAGAAGGCAGCCAAAGTAGCTAAACTAGCTCAACAGAATTTAGCTCAACAGCAAGCACTCCAGAAACTCGCAGGCAAAAATTTGGATGCAGCCAAAGCAACTTTAGAAAAAGCGGTTGAGAAATCCCAAGCCGCGGAAAAAGCCCTCGATATTAAGAAGGAGAAATCCGAGCTCGCAAAGGACAGTGTCAAAAGTCTTATTACTTTTAGCTTCCTTGCGGGAAGATCGGTTGCCTAGTAAGTGAGAAAACCCCTTTCATATAACGCGCTGAGCCTTGAACGGCGTTCTTACGCATCCCGTCCTTCCCACTCTTTAGTAACGTACCACCGTCTCGACTCGGGGGCGAAGTCAGCACACGTCTGTCCGAGATTGTCCGATACTACAAGGAGTCTCTGTCGAAAGTCGCGACACAAATCTTTGACGGCTCCGACGATAGTATTGATACGTTAAGGGTGATGGTTGAAGATGGCCGGATCATGAACGCCAAGCCCGTCCCAAAGCTGGAACTAGAAGATCGCAGTAAGTTGTGTAAGGTGGGATTTCTAACGTTAACCATGATTCTGAATATGCTAGAAACATAGTGTCGAAGATATTTTGGGCTATGTTAATCCCGCACATCTGGCGGCTAAGTAACTGGGACCCGGTCCTACTAGACGTCGGACTCCCATGCGATAGCCAGAACAAAACTGAGACTATTTGGGCTGAACAGGGGAAGATGTGCGTTAATGGCCGCCGGTACCACCTTGTAAGGCCTTCCGACGAGTGCTCTTTTTGGGCAAAGGTGTTTTTCAGGTGCTGGAGGCAGGGCCATAGTTGCGACAGGCGGGTTGCTTTTGAACGGTTGCAAGGCTGGGATACCCTCGGATCCGGCCAATGGAATGGCCTACGTCAAGAGGATTTGGTCGCCAAGTACGTTCAGCTCCGAAAACCCTACCCTCCTTTGTCAATCCCGCCTTGTTCTCTTATCGATTGCTGCGCAATCCGCTCACTGAAATCTTCCCATTCTGGGCAGCATTGTCGCACGCGAAATGGCCAAAAAGGATGGGTCCCCGGATGGCCTGCAACCCATCCGTAACGGTACTTACGATGCCTCGCACGTGGACCAACTATTGGACTGGGTCCAAAGTGACAATATGGTTCTGGGCCCCGGCATAGTCGATATTCCGATGTGCAGGCGCATCGAAGCCGAGCGTAATGTCTGCAAAATACCACAGCGACAGCACGCTAACTGGCCGTGCAATGACATGAAGCCAAAACCATATTGATGAAAAGTCACCAGACATTACACACCACGATTTGTTGTATGCGATTCGCAAGACGGGATTGTGCCAGATCAGAAGATATATCCTAGGGTTTCAATGTGTCTAGATTCCTAGTTGAAGACGCCTTCTTCGGCTGCGAAATGTTGCGTTACTCCGGAGGCTATAGGGCCAGATGGGCCGACTGTGTACATGTAATTGACATGGAGGCGCAAACTCGCCAATCTCCAAATAGGAATGCTTATTTTCCAGATTGACTCCGCTATATGTAGCTTCAATGCCTGGGTGGGTAGCTGGTGGAAGGTCCTGGTCATGCCACGTATCAATTTTCACTCTTTAATTGGTCGAAGTTCTTCTGTCTCTGCCTCACATCACGGCTGGGAACATCTCGTTATTTTGTATTTGTCCGCATTTATAGGGATACCAGGCTGGAAGAACTGCATGTCTGTCTTCCTGAACCAGAAGGTAATGGGAGTAGAGCGCACGTCATCGGTCCTGGATCCTCATCCGCTTTGAGGGCGACTTACGGAGCGCTCTATGGTCATGGGCTGATTGCTCCTCGATGAATGCGGACCCCTGATGGTACAGTTCGTTGTGCCAATGTGGAACTTGATAGCCCTCTGTAGTGACGGCTTCAATCAATGCTTTAGACATCAAAGCTTGGGGAGGGCTTGATGGAGGCCTCGAGTGGTCACCATCCCAGATATCGACTACCATACCGTCATGCAGCACAGTCACATGACCCTCGCCCCTGTCAGCCCTGGTGAGACAGAGTCGGACAGCAGCTGTGTCCTTCCAACATACGTTCAGGATCGAATGGCCCCAAAGGAGAATGGCGTAGGAATCTCAGTGCGGTGCTAACTGCTGTTGTTTTCGTAATTGAGTTGGGGAAACAAAAAATCAACCTCGAGCATGTCTTGCTGCGCGACTTGGGATGATGTCAAGGTTGCCCGATGCTGGAGTGGGTCGTGCTGGCCGTACGACGGTGGAGCCGCGGGTGCGAGGGGTCAAATCTGGCTGCCTTGACACTTGCATCCGTGCCAGAAGAGACACGATGAGAAAAGGTGCCGTCGACTTGACAGAGGATGGATGCCTGGTGTCTCGGACATGCATACATACGCATATACATGCTTATACGTTCCTCTCTCTTATTTCCCTTCCTCACAAGGCGCAGCGTCAGGTCCGGGTAGTGAATCGAGGCCGGCGGTTGGCGCGTACATATCTGCAACCCTGGGCAGGCATCAATGATACGAGTGTGTTGTTTTTTGACGGCATCATGGAGGCTTGCAGTTGATGCAGAGCATGAGCATACTGTCTGGTGGCCGACGCACCTCAGATCCTGGGATTCTGTCAATCGTCAGGAGATTCTGAAGTAGGTCGGACGAGAGTGCAGGCAAGGGACGTGGACGTCATGGATCGAGCGACTCTAGGTTAACAATCTGCTTCCCCTGTCCTTCGGTCGACCTCTAGGGTCTAAGCTTTAACGCATATTTGCATGTGGCCATCCACGGCGCGCGTCTCGTCCCCGGCTTGTTGCCGACTCCACCGTCGGGCTGTTGAGCCGCCGATAGCGCCGACTTTGACGGGAAGTCCTTTCTACTTAACGATTGCATCGGTCCAGTGCAAGTGTAGATACACGTATAGCATGTTGCGCAGCTGAAGCGGCGGCCTCTCCATGGAAATATTGGGCGGCATTCGTAGGCAGAAACTGAGTCACCGGTGGAAGGGAGGGGTTCGATGCTTTTCGGAGGCGCCTTAGCCCGCATTTCAAGTCGTCGGGCCAGCTAGATATTCCGCAAATACTGTGTATGTACATACATATATTGACTGTGGAAACTTGACGAGCCGCCAGAGCTTATGCCTTGAAACTTCTCTGCTCGTACCGCCCCCAGTCAACTAAAGAGCATGACTGGGCTCGCTGGCTGACTTGGGGACACGGACCCAATCTGCTCGGAAGTCGCCGGCTGATCGATCTACACTGTAATCGATGGCACGCAACCTTTCAGGCACCTGCCTGTACCTAGTAGCCTAGTAGGTAAGTGACTACCAGCAGCACCTCGCTGATATTCGGTGCCTTTCCCAGGAGTAGTCTGCTACGGAGTCCTCCGGGATTGATAAGGTTAAGGGTCTTTTGTCTCGAGCACAGGCACCGCGGCAGGCGCTTCAAGAAATGAGCTCTACCTGGATAGGTCCGGATCTGACGGGCGGCCAATGCCGCGACCGAGCGGGGGATGTGTTGATATTGGTCGGTACCTACCAGCAGAATACCTACGCCTAGGTACACATCGATCCCGGCGTCAGGCTGTGTAGCTCAGTAAGTAAGCACCAGGCACCAGGGCAGAGAAGCGACACGTGACTGCCTGCACAGGTCGCAGGGTGGGGGTCACGTCGGATCAGTCCTCCAAGCGGAAAAGCTGGGGGTCGAAAGAAGCCAATCACAGGCGGCCCGTAGCATAAGCTCCCGCCAATGGCCGCTGGCGGTCGTGGCTCTAGGCAGCAGCTTTTCGGGCATGTGCTGCGGCCTGCTGAAACAGCATCCCGATGAGAGCTCCAGCAGAGAGGTAGGCAGCCAAATTCTTTTCCCAACCGCCCTCGTCTTCGTCCACCCCTTTCTCGTTCCCATCTCCAACCACTCCTCGCTCGCTGCCCGTGAGGACATCTGTCTTCACCTTGCGCTTATATGCCTCTGTTTTCGGCGATACACGCAGCTCTACCCCTTCGTCGCCGCTCTCTCCCTCCCCCCTGCCCCCCAACGGCCACGCCCCAGTGCACAGCTGCGACTGGCGCGTCCCTCGACGGCCTTTCACCAGAGTACACTAGACTGGACCGACCGTCAGTCCGGCCTCGGACAGCGCGCGCAACGTCCCCGCTACCTCTACTTGACGAGCCACGAATCAGCGGTATCGACTTGGCCATGCGCCGCCACTGAGGTCCCCGGCGATACCGGCTCCGCATCCCAGGCAGTGCTCGCCGCCGGCAATCGACAGCCTCGGCTGGCCTCCGTCGCTTGGCTCGTCAGCCCCAGCAGCCCGCACTGCCGCATCACGTAAGAGGTCTATCGAGTTGCGTCCCGGCTTGGACGGCTGTCTCCGTCATCTCCAACCAGTCTCTCGTCGCGGCTCAATCTCTCGCGCCCTCGCCATGGAATCTGTTCTGCCCGTTGGCGCCATGCGCATGCCCGTGCAGCGCCAGCTGAGCCGACTCTACCACGATACGAAGAAGTCGAGCGACTTCGTCAAGCAGCCCGTCCAGAGTGAGCACGATCCCGACATCAAGGCTCTGCATCGCAAGCTTCGTATCCAGAATGACCGCCTCGTCAGCTGGGGTCTCGAGTGGTCCGACCCCGTCCAGTCAGCCGAGATTGACGAGTCCCTGTCCGAGGCCGGTCTCAGCGACATTGTCGAGAGCATCATGTCAACCATCAAGGACATTCTGGCCGAGGCGGAGCCTATCTGGCTGGGCTCGAAACACCTCGCTGATGCCTCTCCCCCCACAGCCGACAGGAAGCCGCCTTTGGCCCACTGGGATAAAGCCCGCTTCGAGGATCTGGTTGGGGACCTCACCACCTCCATCGACACCCTCTATGACTTGCCGCGCACTCGCTCTGCCAGCTCCGTGTCGAGGCGCCTTTCCAAGACTAGCGTGCACAAACCCTTGTCACCATCAGACGACAGCAGGCCCTTCGAGTCGACTCGCGTGCAAACACCCCGACACGTCGACCCTACTACCCTCGAGCACCTCAGGCCCTTCACTGGCCCCGGTGTTGGCGGTCCTCCGCGCCGAGAGGTTGTCTTCATGAGCAAGACTGCCTACTCGGAACTGGTACAGAATCCAGCGCGGGAGCCCTGGGCGCCTCTCCTGCTCGAGTACGCTGCCTTCGATCCCATCTACGCCACAACAGGTATCATGCCCGAAATGGGCCGCTTCGAGAAGCTATTTGCCGGCCTCCAGCAAGACTCTCGATGTACTCCTGGTACCTGGACTGGCCTGCCTCGCCTCCTGGGTTACTTTGAGGAAATAGACAAATCGAGACTGGGCCTCGTCTATCGTTTTCCTCCGTCCTTCAGCATACTACCGCCCGAGCGCCTGGCCAAGAGCTCCCTACACGAACTGCCGACCTTGAGTGATCTTTTGTCGCGCCCCGAGCCACCCCTGGAGGCCAAGTTCAGTCTGGCCTTCAACTTGACAAATACCATCTTCGACATGCATGCGAGAGGGGTCACCCACGGCAGTTTGAACGACGGCAACATTTCTTTCTGCTACACTTTGATCGAAAACGACGGTATTGACTGTTATCCCGTCGACATTCGGCGCCCGCTCGTCTCGTCCTTTGACTTGTTTCCGGAGAATGATGCCCAGACCGGTTCTTCTCCTTGGCGCCACCCATCGGACCCCAGTGCGAGCCGGAATCGTCACGTTTCCGAGTCGCCGGACCGGCGTGCCCTTGATTTGTACTCCTTGGCCATGGCTCTGCTGGCCATTGGGTTATGGACGAAGCTGGACTCGCTCACCGTTGCGCTTTCCTCCCCCACCACCTTCGGCCCTGTGCTGGACAGCTTAGCTGCCAAGTGCGGAAGTCTTTACGTCAAGGCCGTCCAGAGCTGCCGGCACGCTGTCGATGAGGCAGCCTCGTGCAACTCCCTGAGCGAGACACTACTTCCAGCCCTACAGGTTCGCGTGTCTCGATATCTCGAGGCATGCTGCACCTTGGACGGCGTCAGCGGGCTTGAAGGCCGTCTGAACAAGGAACTTAACAGGGCCGCGCACGAGAACCGGCCACCAGCCAAGTTTTCCTCGGATCTAAAGGGCCTCAACGCCCACTTCCCAACCGTAGATGCCAACAAAGCAGTTCCTGCGGGTCCCGCGGCTGCCCATCGTCAAAGGTCAGAGACAGCCGACACAACTGGCAACAAGCTCAGCGGTATGTGTCGCTCCTCCTTTCGAGTGCACACACCGTCGTCTCACTGACCTCCGCACAGACACTACGGCCAGGGAGCCTAACAAGTCTGAGGCCAAAACAAGGCTCTATCCTCACGTCCCCCTTGCGCCGGACGTCGTCGCCACGTGGAATACCGTTCTGATGCCGCAAATCAATCACGCTCTGAGGCATTTTTATCGCAAACACCCGGAGTCCGTCGAGGTTTCACTCGAGTCCGTCGGTCCAAGTCCCGATAAGACGCACCCGACCGTCTTGATTGTCTGCACATCGGTAGGCAAGGTACGCGCCATCCTGAAGAAGAGGCACGGGGAACTGTTCGACGGAACGTCGCGCTTCCGTCTGAAGGTTTGCAAGGGTCACGTTCTGCGATCACGGGGCCAGCCGAGCCCCGGGACCACGTCAACGGCACGAGCAAGCCACCAACACCCCTACTCAGACAGAACAACGGAGAGCGAAGACGGCGAGATCAAGCCTGCGAATCCTGACTGGCAAGTCCGGCCTGACAATGGAGCTAGCATCGGGGCTTGCATCGGCTACCGTCATTTGCCGCCCGCCAGCTTCGGCGGGCTTATCATTGTCGACAACAAACCCTATGGCATGACCGTTCATCACATGCTCGATGACTCCGATCAGGACGGCGAAGCTCACGAGACTACGCGCAGTAGCGCCGCGGACGACTTCTCGTGGTACCCTAGATTGGGCGATTCTAGCCTCACGGCCGGCAGCGACGACTTTGCGCAATGGTTGTCCGACACCGAGTCCGAGGCCTATTCCGAAAGTGAAATCACGAGCGACTACGACGATGATGGGGAAGAATACGTTGGCTTAGAGCCGGGCGATAAGGCGGGCATCGAACCCGGGGATGGCGAAGGATACCTCGTCACCCAGCCGGCGCTGGACGATGCGCCAGAGAACTTCCATCCAGACCCTGAGAGCGTGGATGAGGATCACCTCTCCTCATTCAGACTGGGTGAGGTGTACGCATCCAGCGGCATACGCCGCAGGGAGGAGAACGGGTTGGTCCACGAAGTGGACTGGGCTTTGTTCAGCTTCTCCGCCGAGCGCCTCCCAGACGACAATGTCATTCCCCGCCGGCTCTCTCTTTCGGCGCAGCCATCCCCGCTCAGAGATTCGGGCTATCTGCGCCCAAATTCTGTTGCGCCATCGTCTTCTCTCCCGGGCATGGAGGTACAATGCGTCGCGCGAACGAGCGGATTACAGATCGGTCAAATTTTACCCACTTGGGCCAGCGTGAAGATATACGGCCGTTCAACACCCAGCCACTCGTATCAAGTCATCAACTCACTCTCTACTGCTGAAAGGGTTCCGGGCCGCAGTATGGGCATGCCTGGGGACAGTGGCGCCTGGGTCGTCGACCGCCATCATGGGCAGTTGTGTGGTCACGTGCTGGCTTGGAGTTGGCGCAAGCGCGTTGCCTACATCTGTCCCATGGACGTTCTCCTCCTCGACATTGCGCAGACTTTGGGGGCCTCTGAGATCAGGTTGCCTGGTAGCGAGCCAATAGTCACCTTCCGCGACGCAAATGACAACCAGCACCCGGCCGACGGCCGAACTGGATTAGAACCGCGAGATAGCGTTGCTGATCTGTTGAGGCAGCCCGAGGGCGACGAGGAAAGGCTTTACCAGATTGCTATGGGATTGGCTCCCGCAGAAGGCCAAAGCCCATCTAGCGCCATGCAAAGTTCGAGCGGCAGTCATCGAGGCACGCCTGGCCCAATCAGGCGGGGAAGATCGGACGAGCTCGGGGGTTTGTCTATGGAGCTGGAAAATGTAAGAATAGGAAGATTATTGCGAGGCATTGGCGTTTCGTGAGGAGGCTGAGGTCCCTTTCACCCCTTGGCCAAAAGCCGTCGTTTGCGGAGAGCCAAGGGCGTTTGAAAGATGATGGGTTCAGGTTCCGATGAGTGAAGCGTCGCGATCGCGATTGTTGCACTCCGAGCAAAAAGCTTGGTGAGGACATATTGTCGTGCAGGGCGAAGGCAACATTTGGGTTGTGCATGTCGGGGTGGGACGGCGAGCGAAACGTTCTGTTGCTTTCCTTTCCCTACATAAAGTCTTCTTCCCAGTCGGCAGCTCGTTCTTGGTTGTTCGAAGTGGCCATGATCTCGTCCGAGAACATGTCATCATAGGCGTGATCCTTCTGCCACTTTTTCTCCTTCCACTCTTGTGCTTGCTTGGCCTCTTCTTTTCTCTACGGATAGCAGGCCAGTGGTCAGCCAGCATGTCCGGGATCGGGCTTTGCAAACGACACACGCGGCACATTCCCGCCTCGAGGCAGGTTGCGTTAGGCAGGATACGCAAGCAAAGAGGCAGGAGGGGGGATAGGCTCATTGAAAAGCTGCGGTTGTGCACACTAACCCGTTGCTGTTGCGCAGCCTGGTCTCGCCTGCGCAGCTCTTTGAACCGATTGTCCCGCTCCTGTTTCAGATCGGGCTTCTTTTCGACCTTGGTCTTGTTGAGGCGGTTGACGATTGGGTTCTCGCGCTGGGCGACGAGCACACGCCTGACCTAAAATTGTGTGTGCATGTGTTAGGTTGCTCTTTACTTCGCTGTCTTTGTTCCACGTTCCCCCTTGCCTTTCCAGCACCATTGGTTTCGACAGAACGATTGAAGCTGAGGGGCAGGACAACCGAGATTGTTTGTCGCGTGACAGCAGGAGGTGAAGAAGGGTGGTCATACTTTGCGGGGGTCCTTGAAGCTGACCTGGCCGATTTCCATGCTCCCATCTTTCTTGAGGTTAGACCATGGCGTATAAATTATGGTAACGTTATCCTTCTTATTTCCTGGGGCCGTGCCGGGTCAGCAAATCCTTCTTTTGGCTGCAAGAATAGACGACGAAGCTCAAATCGGTCACCCGCCTTCGATAGAGTTGGCCTTTGTCAGCTGCGCGAGGTCCGTGACGAGGTCCTGAGGAAGGGCGTCCCATGATTGACCCTCACGCATGCGCAGATAGATGTGGGCACTCGAGAGTTTGTCGACGTGGAACTAGACACAGGTCGGAGCGGGGAAGAAAGTGGTGAGCCCTGGAAGAGTTCCTAGCCCTGCTGCCGCTAACCCTCGGCTGATGAGCGTACCCTGGGGGTGGAGTTGAGGCGTTCAGTGGTGGCGTTTGAGCAACTTGGGCCGGGTTTTGGGCGGTGGAAACTCACCAGATATCTTGATCCCAGCCGAATTTGATCAGGTCCTCGTCTAGGACGGACGTGCGTCAGTGACGTGCGGGTGCGGAAGACGACGGTGGGGGGGAAGCTGAGGGACAAAAGGGTATAGAAGAGGCGGCCCCGTGTGTATGTAGATGCGGTTCGCGGCACGGGAATAACTCCTCACTCTCGAATTTGTCTTTGCCGACATAGATGAAGCCCGGCGGGTCGACGACGTCTGAGGTGAAATAGTAGACCATGCCTGCTGAACAGGGGGAGCCTAGCTGTTCCGTCTTGGGTCTGGAGATGCCGATGAGTTGAAGCGATCGTGAGCAAATGAGCGAGTGAGGGAGAGGACAGTTGATGCCCTGCACAAATTCGGTTGGGAGCTTGCCTGGAGATGAGCACGCCACTAGCAGCATGCAGTCGCAGAAAGGTACCCTGGAATTTATTTATCCTGCGGTCTAGGTTTCGAGGCGGCAATCATAGCCACATAGATACCTGAAAGCTGCATTGGGTCTAGCTGGAGATACTTCTTCACTGGTTATCAGGACATCGGCCAAATGGTCGGCGGAACAGTTTATGCGGTGAAAAGCCTGTCCGCTCCACGTGATCGTCAAAGATACATTCATCCCCTTCACAGTACTCAAGCGAGCTCAGAGCCACCTCTGCCATTCTCAAGATGGCGGACGAAAAAAAAAAATAATGCAAAAAAGACGAGGCTCTCTCTGCTCTTATCCTGATAGCAGCATTATACTTTCTTTTTTACCCTTTCGCCCCTATTCTCTTTTATCTTTTTTCTTCTTTTCGATGACAGCTGTAATCTCTTTTTTTCTGTTTCACCTGAGCGATTTGCTTCATCTCTGTCCTCACATCACCCAAACTGCGTCCCCCCCCTCCTTCCTCCCCTTCCCCGTGACCCCAAAGTCTTACCATATTGACCAGGCCATGCTGCATTACCCGGTTTTCAAGCATCTAAGAGTGGGAAAGAGCAAGCTCGAAGGGGACGAGGGGAAGATCGGACTATGTGCGACCCTGCTGCTGATGAGAGATGAGTGCCCGACTGGTGGCCTCGAGAATCTGATCACATGTCTTAAGCCCCTGTCCTCTCTCCTCCGTACTCTTTCCCTCTTTCAATCCCTCTCGTCTTAGTTTTTTCTTTTCTTTCTCGCTTTTGCGCTCCCCCCCCCCGTGCCCGTGTGGTGTGTAGTTGTTTCTCTTATGAAGGGAAGAGGAGAGACGGGCAAGAAGAAGAAAAAAACGAGCAGGTGAGGACAATCTTCCCGCTCTCCTTTCTTCTTCCTTAGCTCAGCCCCGAAGCATTTCGCGCCCGGAGAGGCTACTTCCTGTCACTCGTTGTCCTACGTCGCACGCCACGGCCGTGCGTGTCTGCTCCAAGGCAGTGTGAGTAGGTGGTCCGTCCTGTCAACAAGAAGAGAGACTCAGCCCATTCAACGGTGGTTCAGGTGAGACCGTGAGACGTTGTACGAGTCCGTTAGGCCGGCCTGGCCTCCATTTCGGGAATGCCAAGGGCGGCGTGGGGTCCGGCCCTCCCCGAAAGACTTCGGCAAATTTCACCAAAGGCTCCCGACCGTCACGGTCAAAAGACATTGACGTTTAATCCGGAAAACCGCCTCATACTGCTGATTCGCTCTGTTGGTGGCTACAATGGCTCGAACTAGCCCGGGCTGCTTGGTCTGCGCCCCGCCTAACCTGCCCCCGATAGTATTATCGCTAGTGATGACCGGATCTGATCTTGTCCCGACATTGGTCACATTTTGACGCATGGAATTCTTTGCGCCTGTTTGGTAGCGAGCGGGGGAAAAGAAAGGGGCAAGAGTGTATGAGTCTTAATTCGAGTTGTTGACTCTGCAGTCTTCCTCACTACCTTCTATCTTGGGCTGTCCACTCCAACCCCCCCCCCCCCTTCCCACCAAAAAAAAACCCCCTCGAACAATCATTTCTTAGACTGCATGAGGAATACCGAAGCTCATCGCGCCGTGAGGCATGTGGCTAGTTTTCCACAACTGACGTATGCCCGCTCAACGCCCGTTTTATATCCGTACAGTGAGGTGACAGACCAAAGGGGGTGGTGAACATAAAAAGGAAATGACACAGGAACGGGGTGGCAATAGGAATAGCAAAAAAACTCCCACCCGAAGCAGAGGCCGTGACGCGTTCTTACTTGAACAATTATGACGATGTTGCCGGCAGTGAGACACCTGCTTCCCGAGCTTTTCGCATAAGGCAACGCTCGTCCGATGCTGAGTACGGAGTTCAAGTCAGCATCAAGCGGTCATCGACGGGCCGGGACACGGCCGGCGGGGCGGTCCTGGGAGGGGCTCACATGGACTTTCAGGGGGGACGTGGGCGTCAAAGACGGAAATGGGTCTCGTCTCGAGCTGCTCTATCAGGGCCGCGCCGGCGTAGTCGCCTGGCAAGAACCTGTATATATCGACGCGGATCATATATGTCCCCGGGTATGATATGGACAGGTCCGTAAACGGGAAGACGAAGGAGCTGCAGCCCGACTTGGACCCAGCCACCTCAAACCGGCTGGCGGCCTTGGTGCCTTCGAGGTAGCCATCGACAACGAAGCCTTGCCGGTCCAGGACGACGACGGTGGCGAAGTAGTCGAAGCTCGGGTCCATATGCCGCACCGATTGCTTAGCTATTACGGGCGGGTACAGGTACGCTCCAGCCTGCGTCCGCTTCGGGGGCTGGACGCCAACTTTGATGTCGACCATAGTGCAGCGCGTGCGGCCTTGTTCTCGCCTTTGGCCGTCTTCTCCTTCTTCAAAACCAGCGTGATGTTGCGGGCGGTGATGAGGGTTGTGCTGGCGGGGCTGCGTCCTCTGAATAGAAGTGTAATCCACTCTCTCCGGCATGGCTTTTGGGGCCCTTGATATATAATTTCGAGACCCTCCTTCCGGGGCGAACAAGCGGGCAGATGGCCGCCGACGACGACGTTCTGAGGGCGCGTGTGCCCTGTTCGCCAAATGAAGGATCAATTGATGGGACCCTTTCTTCCCCACTCCGTCTTCACTCCCAGGGGACGGGCGTGGAAATCCCAGACAGAATGCCCACCGTGTGTGAGTTGGTTCCCGAGAAGCGTCTGGCGAGACCCGAAGTTTTTCGCACAAGAGCAGGAGGTCAGGGGGATGAAAGGTGC
>NJEV01000063.1:0-45602 GCA_002591385.1 Cordyceps sp. RAO-2017
ACGGCGGCGCTGCTGCGCCAGCCGCCGCTGCGCGCCCGCCTGTGGCGCGCCCTGCTGCTGCAGTTCCTGGCCCAGATGTGCGGCGCGACGGCCATGAAGTACTACCTGCCGGCGCTGCTCGGCGCGCTCGGCGTGCCGACCCGGCTGGCCCTCATGGCCGGCGCCGTCGAGATGACGGCCAAGATCGGCATGACCGTCGTTGAGATGTGGGCCATCGACGCCTTTGGCCGCCGGGCCTGCCTCGTCGCCGGCAGCCTCGTCATGGCCGTTGCCATGCTGGCAAGTAACCCCTTGCCCCCCCTTTTTTTTCTTGTCTCCCTTCGTCCTCTTCATCCCTTGATTTGTGCCTCCTTCTCCCCCCTTTCCTCTCTGACGGACGTCGTCTCTCACCCCCCTTTTTCTCGGCAGATCAACGGCGTCCTCCCGCTCGCCTACCCCGACAACGCAAGCCGCGCCGCCGACGCCGTCTGCATCGCCTTCATCTTCATCTACGCCATGGGCTATAGCCTGGGCCTCGGCCCGGCCGCCTGGGTGTACAGCTCCGAGGTGAGCTCCCCTTTCCCCCCCCCGTGGCGGCATCAGACAGGAAGGAGAATGGAGCGGCTCACACGACAGCCCGCGCGGCTTAGATCTTCCCCACGCCCGTCCGTGCCCGTGGCCTCAACTTCGCCGCCTCGGGCGGCGCCTTCGGGAGCATCCTCGTCGCCCAGATCTGGCCCGTCGGTATCGCCCGTCTGGGCAGCCGCGTCTACTTCTTCTTCATGGCCGTCAACCTCGTCTGCGTACCGGTGCGTCATCAAATCCAGCCAACATACAACCTCCCCCTAACCCACCCCCCTTTTTCTCTTCTTCTTCATGACATCGTCACTCAAGTGGCCGCTTCGGCGTTGGCAGATCATCTGGTTCTTCTACCCCGAGACCAAGGGCCGCGCTCTAGAGGACATGGACGCCCTGTTTGCCGCTTCCGCCCATCCGCCCCCTGCCGCCGTCTCTCTGGACCAGACGTCCGCCGTCGGGGACCGAGACCTGTCGCATGACGACAGAGACCAGGCGGCGCAGTCATCGGGTCGGGACGGCACAGAGGAGGATGCGCCGCTTCTGGGCTGAAGATGAGGACTACGTGGGATGCTAGGGGGAGATACCCCGAAATTGGGCAGACAACGACATTGAACATCACATCTGCCAGACTCGAGATGACAAAACCCCGGGCTTGGGCCATCAAATCAATGCTATGTCGGACTGAAATGCATCACATCTTCACCACGGTGAAGCTTATGGCGTCCAAGTAGTATCAGCAAAGCTGTCAGCACTTCAGTTGAAAAGCCGCTTCTCTCGTAAAACTCCTCCCTGACGCTTGATGATGATATCACGGCTCGGCCATTGCTCGACTCGCCGCAGAAAAAAAAAAAAAAACAAGCAAGGAAATGAGAGGGCCAAGCTTCTCGCCCTCACCCTCAAATCCATCCATCATCTTGCCTGCTTGTAAAGTTGACATGCGCTCGACGCAAAGAGTCACGCATCTATCTAACGTTCCGTTTCGCCCGAGTGCGGCCAGTGTGGTGTGATCCGTCGACGCCCCCGCATCACCAGAAGCTGCACCATCCTATGTAGTGCTGGCAGAGATTCTCTAGCTTCGTCGCCTCGACGATGAGCTTGTTGACCTGGTTGATGACGTCGAGCTCCTCGTTGTTCTTAAAGTCTCGGCCCGTCAACTTCTGCGCCACGCGATCGAGCACCTCCACCGCCCTCGCATTCTGGCTCTCCGTCTCCTGCTGCGCCCCATTGACCATGTTGCCGTCTGGGGCCGCGGAGCTGTTGGTGCGCGCTCGGGTTCGTGCAATGGGCGGCCCTGATGGCTCGCCGTTAGCGAGCAGTTCCGACGGCGCCACGTCGGCGTCCAGGATGGAATGGCGCCGTGCTCGTGCCGCGTGTGGCCCGACCAGAGCGGCCTCTCGCTCCGACTGGAAGTTGGGCCCGGCGGGCGATGCTGCGCTGGTGAGGCGCCAGGTGAGGAGGGGGTCGTGGATGAACTAAGCCGAGGTTGTCAGTCGCCCAGCTGGCAAACAAGCCCCCTCCACGTTTGGGCGCGGGCCATTGCTGTACTTACCGCCTCCAGGACCGCCATAACGCTCTCCTTGTTCTCCCTGAGCACTCGCATAACGTGCTCGCAAGTGATCCTGAAGCTGCCCTCGATGTTGCTAACTTCCATGGCGTAGGTCAACATGCGCGTCAGCCGGAACGGTACGCGCTCCGGATATTTCTCCCGCTTCATCGCCACTTCGAAGCAGTCGCCAAAGTCAATGTGGATGATGTTGCCCGTGATTCGGTCGAGCATGAGGTTTGACGGATGTCTGTCGCCGAGACCCAGGATGTAGCCCACCATGGACATGACGCCCAGCGACCGCGTGTAGTTGGTGCGTCGTTCCAGCCAGGCCTCCGACGACTTCGACTTCAGCCACAGCACCCGGTACAGATCCTGGCCCGTCGTGTTGTCCAGAGCATATCCGAACACCTCGACCTTCTGCATCAGGGTAAGGTTGTCGTAATCCGGGGCCATCTGAAGCATGATGCGATGCTCGATGTTAAGGAGGATCTTGCGGCTGTCGCGGTACTCGCGGATCAGGACATGGAGCGTGTCGCTATTGGGAACCCAGCCCAACAGACCCGAATTCTGCGAGAGGGGTATCGCCGGGTAGCGTTGGATGTTGAGATGGCGCTTGTAGCACTCGGAATCGTTGGCCAGCAAGGTGTTGCAGAGGCCGAAGAGCTGCATGACTCGTTCGTCCTGTCGGATGTCTTCGTGGCCCTTGAGCAGGAACGTGTACGATTGCCCATCGCTCCCGTTCATGTTGAGTTTCCTCGGTCTCTGCTTCGAGTTGATGACGCTGAAGGTTGTGTCGAAAGACGTAATCTTAACAATCGGTTGCCCGCTCCTGTACGTCCCGGGAACGGCCAAATCGAGGTTCTTGGCGGCGAGCAGCTTTGGCGAGCAGTACGTCAGCTCCAGGGCAGTCACCTGTGGGAGCTGTCTTGAGATCCTTCTGAAGACTTGATAGTAGAGATCCCATGCCTGGTTAAGGTCGTTGACGTCCTTCGTCGTCTCATACTGGTGGCACCATTCCTGCGCCTCCTTCAGGTCCCGTCCAAAGGCCTGTGCGAACGAGATCTCTCGCAATGTTTCCGGTCCGCGCTCGAGCAGGTCGTGGAGGGGCTCCAGCGTGGCGAACATGCCCTCGATGTTGTGATCGCCAAAGTACAGCCGAGACGCTTCCTCCAGCCCCTCGTGCCAGAGCTCGTGCCAGAGCACCGCAACACGGATGAGCTCGTGGCTCACAGTGTCGGCCTGGGCCACAAGGTTGGCACTGTGCTGGCGCATGCTGTCCATGATCTGGGCGGCCGACCTCGACCGTCGCGTGTTCTGCCACGACTTCATTGCCACCGTTAGGGGATATACAAGGGCTTGCGGGTGTGCCCTTCCGACATCGGCAAGCAGATTATGCACCGATTGTTGGACACGTTTGTTCGGCTGATTGATCCGGGCAATGAGCTGAGGGATGACCTCAAGCCACGTGTCTATGCTGACGTTGGCGATGCCGTCCATGACCGCAGAGTTGACTTCGGAGCTTCCGCCGTGGGCGAACCAGAGAGTCAGTAGTCGGAGGGTGTCCTGGAGGGAACTTCCCGCAGACAGGGCAATCGACTTGAAGAAGCCTTGAATGGCCGGCACGACATGCTCGATAATCATGGCCTGGTCTGCTCGTGACAGTTGGCCGTCGTTCCTGGCCGACAGGGTCTGGACGATTTCAAAGTTGGCCAGCGCCCACGCGTGCCAAGCCTTGTACCAGCGTGGGTTATACCTGGTGGCCTGGGAGTACGAGGTCAAGATCTCCTGGACTTTGCTGTACTGCCAATCGTCCTTGTTGAGCGCCTTCAGCCACTCGCCTTGCCGCAGGCAGCACTTGGCGAGGAGCACCGTCTGGTCATACAGGGCACGTTGCGTCTGTAGGCTCATCATCACGGATGAGTCCATCTGGTGCTGGAACCCGTACTCGGTCGGGATGTTCATATCGCTCCCAGCCTGGGCCGTGAGATGTGCCTTGGCCACGTCCAATCGGTGAGCCGTATCGTTGGTGAAGCGCTGCAGGCAGTACAGAGTTCGCTCGGCGATCCCGTCTCTCCGCAACTTCGGCTGTTGGCCCAGTTCCCACTCGTACTTAAGCACGGCATAAATGACTTGAGCGGGGATGCCTCGCGTCGATGTCGAGCTTGGACGCTCGTTCATGCTTTCGGGCCAGTAGGGTATCATTGTCTCCAGAGCCGCATCCTTGCCGATGAGCTGCTTCAGCGACTTCTCCGCCAGGCCCATGCGCCCAGACTTGCGGCACAGGTTGGCAAATTTGATCCACATCCGCATGTTATCGACGGGGGACAGGACCAATGCTCTCAGTCGAAGCATACGATGCCAGACTTCGACGTTGCGCTGGCACCCTTGAAGTCTCGTCTCCCAGGTCTTTCGCATCGTAGCCTGCTTCTTCTCGTCGCACTGCTTGTAGACGATGAGCTCCTCCAGCTCGGCGAGCATCTGAACCCTGACAACAACTTGGTAGGCTCGATTATAAGACTCGCTAACAAGAGCACTGAGCTCGGTGTCGAGGCCCTCACGGGCTTGGTCGACGCAATCGATGGCTTCACGGAACTGATTTCGGTGAAGTGCAAGTATGGCTCCGAAGAACGACCGGTCCGGTGAGTGTCGTTTGAGCGAGGACAGATAGTTATCCATAGAGTCCCATTTGCATTGGCCCCATGCAGCCGCCGTGGCAAGCGGGGCAATCATTCGCTGCACTTCTGGCGCCGAGTTTGCCCAGGTGCTGCCGGTCAAGTTGGCCAACGCGTCCCACTCGCCGAGAGCGTGCAGACACCGCATCTTGCCCATGACGATTTCGATGGGAACCGGCTGATCCGGAGCGATTTCACGTTCGCGCTGGTTGTAAAAGGTCAAAGCTTCTTCCCATCTCTCGAGCTTCTCGAACCAAGTCTCTCGGAGTTGGATGCCCTCTTTATACAGCTGCGCTTTACGCAGGATGCCAATGGCCGCGTCGGATTGCTGGAGCTGGTTGTTGATGACAATGAGGGCTTCCACAGCGCCGCTGCTCTGGTCCTGCAAGAATTCCAGTTCTTTGTAGTGAAGTGCTTTGGCGTAAGCATGGCAGCGAGCCGCCTCCCTTCCGAGAACGCGGATGTCGATGGGCAAAGCCTTGTCGTCGTGCTCCATGAACTCGGCTAGATTGAGCAACAGACCCAACAAGTCCGGAGGTACGTTTTCGGACTTGATGGCGCTTTCGATGTTCTGGATGAGTTCATCTTGATGCTGTTCGTACAGCTCACTCCAGCACGAGACAAACGCAGAGTTGAACAGCTCGCGAGCCAAGGGCAGATAAACGCTGGCAAGGCTGGCGCAGGCACGCAGTGCGTGGTTTGGTGACTCCGTCAAAAGCGTCGTGCTGAAGCGCCGAAGCCACTCCTGCCAGTCCTCCTTTGTAGACTTGCCTCTCGTATCCCAAGCGGCCTTGAGGTGGACTGGATTCATCTCGAGCTTCTTGGTGCCCAGGTCGGCCAGAGGCGTGTCGTCCGCCAAGTCGGCGAAACGAGATTGCGAACTCAAGTCCTGCGGCAGGACTTCCCCCTTCTTGAGCTTGCTCACGAGCAGTTCATAATTTTGGTGCTGAATCTGATTCACAGTGATGACCTTGTTGACGGTGCCCATGAAGTGAAGGTAGTCCTTCCCAAGCTGTTGGATCAAGGCACAGAGGGTGTCTAGGGCTGCTACCCGGAGCGCTGGCTCGCCCGTGTCCAACACTCGAGAAAGAGGGTGAATGATCTTGGCCGCATAGTCGTTCAGGTTGACCTGTCGCGATATTTTTCCGATGGTGTCGATCGCCTGCTTTTTGATGAAGACAGGCTGGCCCTGCTTCTCAAAGGTATGGACAATGACGGGGATGATTAGGTGCATGTACTCCTCTGCACTGGCGCCGAAGACGAGAAAAGCGTGCAGTACCCGTTCCGAGGAGGTCCTCTTGGTGCTCGAGTCCTTGTCCAGAGCTCCCAGCATGAGCGGCAATATCCCGGCCAGGTAAATCTTGAACTCGCCCTCGAGAGAGCGTGAGATGGCTTCCACAAGCGACATAATGGTTGTCTGCAGGGACGTTGATTTGTGCCAGTACTTCTGGAGAGTCTCGATAATGTCTGGGAGGTAGTTCCTGATATGCTGGCGAACGATGCTCACCAGGGTCGCCAATTGATTGAAATAGGATTCCAACCGCGTCGACGCGGAAGATCGGATGACATGGAGAAATGCCGGAACAATTCGATCAAGAAAGGAAACGCATTCTAAGCCGAGCGTTCTGAATATGTTCATGATGGCTTCGATCACCGCAGCGTGGTGCTGGGCAAGCGAGTGGTCCTTAAGAATCTGCAGCAGGGCGTTGATGACCACAGTGGGGAAATACTCTTTGTTAGAGGGCGTCAACCCCGTCATCATCAATGAGATGTCCGTCATCTGGTTAGACTCGACTCGGCGCTGCAGCTCCGGAGTACGCTCTTCAACTTGCTGTATCAAGCAGTCAGTTACGTAGCACAACCAAGGTTTGATACATGGGGCGGCGGATGAGAGGGCAAGAAGTGACGCGGAACGTCGTGCAAAAACGGAATCAAGGATTACCTGGTGCTTATAGGGATCTAGAGCCCCTAAAATACCCATGAGCTTGATCGTCTCCTGCCTCAAGGGCCCTCTCTGGCCTTCCGTCCTGATAATCCCCTGCAAGATTTCCAATAACTGAGGATACTCGAGATACGGCTCGATCACGTAGCCTGAGTTGCTTGCCAGTTGGCCCAAGGCGTTGAGCGCAGCCTCGCGTTTGATGTTGGAGCTCTGATCCTGCAGAGCGTCCAAGATGAGAGGCATCAAGCGGTCTTTGTAAGGGAGCATGTCTTCACCTCCGACGGTGGCCAGATCCCCGATCGCCTTCAGAATTGTTGCTGCCACCGATGGCAGAGGATCGCTTGCCTTGGGCAAAAGAACCGATATCATGGGCTCCACGTATGGCTTGATGAGAGTCTGGGCGTTCTGCACGAGCAAGCTGAGTAGTTTGGCGCTCTCCTCCTTGTTGCGGGCGACGTCGGAGAACTCCAATTCGGTGAGCATCTGGATGAGCGTTTTGCGTAGAGATGGGATGACGTATGCAGGGTTGTATCTAGCCAGACGGCCGATGATGGATATCGCAACCTGCCTGACATTGAATATCTCGTCGTTCAGGGCAAAGAAAAGAATGCGAATGTTTTCAGCCTTGGCCAGATGTCGGTCGAAACGCTCATCGAGTGCAGCCAAAACTGTTCTCCGAATGGACCGCTCTGGATCCGAGACGCCGACGGTGAGGAGTTTTTCAATAACGTCACCAACAACTTGAAGGGCATGGTAGCTCGTCTGGTTGACGATTGGGTCTCTGACATAGAGCTGACAGCACGTGAGGGCCGCCGCTTCTCTGATCTCAGGATCCTCGTCTTCCACATACTTGATAGCCACGTCTCGCACGAACTCATTCAGGATATGACCGGAGAAATCAAAGCTTCCTAGGGTGTTGAGAGCAAGCTTTACTTCGGCTCGTCGATGCTCATAGGCTTGGGGATCTTTGGCGTCTTTGGCGATGGCGGGCACGGAGCTCAATGTGTTCGGCTGCGGGGCGCCAAGTGGCTTGAATGGCTCGCCACAGAGAACAACGCTCAGCATGTCCAGTAGCCTTTCCTGGATGGTGGGCTTCACAGGGGGTATGTAGAATGCCATATCGACCAAAGCCTGAGTCAACTTCGGGGTCAAGTCGCAAGCAAATATGGGGTCAAGCAGTGCCTCCATGTATTTGCTTAATGTCTGGCCCACCGCGACCGCCAAGCGGCTGATGCAATCAAAGACGGGATCCACGGAGCCTCTCCTGCGGGACTGAACGCTGAGACCCTCCCGGACGTAGATGAGGACACTGTCGAGATAGGGGGCGATGGCGCTCTTGACGGAGTTTGCTATGTTGCCAATAGCAAGGAAAGCATCGTTGCGCTCCTTGTCCTTCTTCAACATGCCGGACAAGTACACCATGAACTTGTGAAGCCAGGTGTGGGCGAAATCGGCCGGAGAGTAGCTGGCCAGGTCTGGAATCAGGAGTACGACGGTGCTCCTGATGGTTGGATCCCGGTAGTCCTTGTGCTTGAAGACGATGTCACAGGCCTCCTGATAATGCTCCTGCATGAACATGCCTCCTTGCTCAAGCAGCTCCTTGAGGACCAGAAGAGAGGCGTGGATGGATTCGACGGTGTTGATCTTCAGGCCCTGTCTGGCCTCGTTGTATATCTTGCTCATCCATATCTGCTTCATTTCCTGGTCTCTCTCGCGGATGATGCGGAAGCAGGCGCTAACCGTCTCCGCCGAGGTGACACGAATGAGCTTTCGGGGGTCTCGCAGACCAACCCAGATCCACTCGAAAATGGTCGGGATGAACTGATACATGAGGGTCGGTGCGTTTCTCGCAAGCTCCCTAAGGACAAGAACGGCACTATACCGACGCTCTTCCACCCGGTCGTTTTGGAGCCATTCGAGCGCCGTGTTCACTTCGGACTCGACGAGTTCGGAAATCAGGGATCCTCCAGGACGACACAGCTTTCCCAGGGCGACGGCTGCAGGCTGCATAGGGTTGATGTCCTTGCCCCGCAGAATCGTCTTGAGGTTCTGGGTAAAGCGCGTGTACTTGGCCGCCACATCCACTCCATCGAAGTCGACCAGAGAGTCTAGCGCATAGATGCCTCCGAGTCGTTCGGCGGAGTCGCTGCCCTGGGTGATGAGGGCGGTGATCTTGTTGTTTACTACATTGTAGAAACCGAGGAACTGTTCCTGAGTGAGGTCTGCTCGAGTCGTCAGCCTCACGATCAGTTATGCGGGGAGTGCAGCGGGGAAAGGGATAGGCGAGAGGAAAGGGAGATGGCGGGGCTCCGGAGCAAGCTTTACCTCGATGGCATACGGCCACGAGCTCACACAGCTGCGTCGCCGCTCGCTTGCGCGTATCATCTCCGGTCCTGCGCGACGGTCAGTACGTGGAGGCGGACAATGAGGAAGCATCGGCTTACCGCGACCGTAGCCCTCGCGCGATATGTTCCAGTCGCTCCAGCGCGACCTGCTGATGCTGTGCCATCCTCCTCGTCCAGAGCCCCTAGGCTCGAGACTCAGGGCCGCATGAACCAGATCCGAGGGTGAGAAAGAAGAATATTGATATCGATGAAGCGCTCGACGTCGGAGGGCCCGTATGGAAAGGAAAGCCGGTACTGGGTCGTCGAGGTCGATGTGTCGTGAAATGCAGATAAGATAACCTCGTTGTCGAAGGGAAGCTTGGGCAGCCAGCCCCTCTCGGTGGGAGAAAAAGAAAGGACACAGACAACAAGGCAAATGCCGCGCTCGCAGAGTGGTCGGGTGCGCGCTGAATCACTCTGGCATGTTCGCCAGACGCCAAGTCGAGCTGCGCAGAGCCGGCGTTGCTGTGTGAGACGGAGAGAGAAGGGGGCCGAGGGCAGAAGGCGATGAAGAGGCGTTGGCTTCAAGGCGGCGATGAGGATGCGAGGCTGCGCTGGCTGCCTGGCAGCTGCGAGATAGAGTGACGACTTGGTCTAGGCAGCTGTGGTGGATCACATGGGCGCCGTGCGAGGAACTGTGACAGGACGCCGACGCCACTAAGAGGCGCGCCTTTCCGCCGGCAAATTCGCAGCCCGGAGCCCCTGACATGACGCAAAGGGGCGTCTATGTGGGCCGCTCAGTCTGTGCGCGGGTTGAACTCGTACTGTGCGCCGCAAGAAATGGCGGCCAAGGCGCGGAACTTTGTGCGCAGGCACGTTATCGATAAGAATACCATCGAGCCGAGAGGCCAAGCCTTGGAACAAGGCGGGCGGCTGGCCTGAGGGTTTGCCTGAACCAACCGCTTTTCTGTCTCCCTCGCTCTCAGAGCCTTGAACGTCCATCGTCGCATGGCGTCCGCAGTTTTGCTTTCGGCTGCATCCGTATCGAAGCTTGAAGACTTATTTTTGGCAGCTTATTCACTCGGATAAACCGCGACTCCATGGGTAACGACGGCGGCTCCATCCCCAAGCGGCGGGAGCTTGTCAAAAACACTTCACGCGCACCGACTGTCTCCGAACTCAAGGCAAACGTTCTCGAGTCCCTTACCCACGCCTGGACGCATTGCGCACTCAGTGGCGCGCCACTCGACATGGATTCCGTCGTCTCCGACGGACACGGCCGGCTCTACAACTACGAAGCGATACTCAAGGGTCTCGTGTCTTTAGAAGAGCCAGTCGAGGCCACTCCGGCCTCAATTGGAATCACCTCATTGAGAGACGTGGCGAAGCTGAAGTTCTCCAAGAGCGGCGACAGTTGGGCTTGCCCCATTTCTATGAAGCAAATGGGCCCGGCCACCAAAGCAGTGTACTTGATCCCATGCGGCCATGTCTTTGCCGAAATCGCCATCACTGAAATACAGGAGGAGACATGTCCGCAGTGCACAGAACCTTTTGTCCCTGAGAATATTATTCCCATCCTACCAACTTCGGAAAAAGACACACAAAGATTGCAGCAGAGATTAGACGTCTTACGGGCTAAAGGTCTAACCCACACCTTGAAGAAGGACAAGTCGGAGAAAAAGAAGAAGAAGAAGCGCAAGGTTGACGAATCGGACGAGGCTGCCGGCTGCGACAAAGGTGATGAGAAGCCAGCTAGAGATGCCGGCAAACGAACAGGGGAGGCTATCGATTCGAGGATTAGCGGCATCAATAACCCGATGGCGGCGTCCTTGACTGCCAAGGTTCTCGCCGAGCAAGACGAGAAGCACAAGCGGCGAAAACTGGCTTCTAGCTGCACCCTGCCAACCTGAAGCGGGAAATGGCTAAGATGGCGTGTGTCTGACGGTATCCACGAGTGGCCTTCATTGCCCGTCGAAGATCATCGCTGCTTCGCCGACAGTCCTCGGATCGCGACACCCTCCGGTCCCGGGGCGATCGACACCGTTCCTCGCGTAGCTTTGCTGGCGATAAATGGAAACTTCGAGGTGCACATTCAGTGGCAGCAGTTCCAGTCAGTTGCAGCCCTCGAATGAAGAGCCTGAGGGGCAAACAATGGTAAGAGACGGGGACCGTCTGCCAGCAAACGGAGCAGGTGTTTAAACTGATCCATAGTCCATCGAATTTTAGACGTGATCCGTCCACATACCGTCGTTCTCTCATGCATTATCATGCCCTTGTCTTGTCTCCCGCACGCTGGTATTCGTACCCTCATGTTTTCAGCTTGGCGCGGATGGCGTCACATGAGCAGTCAAACAAGGGTCGAGAAATCTACCCGTTCAGGTGTCACTTGGTCAGAAAGACGATAGGCCACGGCACTTCCGCGATGAGGACCAAAATCACTTGTGATTATTTTGAACGTTGATCTGCTCGGGCTGTGTTTTGACTTGCTGCTAGGCCGGCGCATGAGATCGCATGAACCACTCGCTCCACCGGCTCGGCTTCTCCAACTTTACCTCGTCTTCTCCCCTGGAGCCCTCCAAACAAGCGGCTGCAAGAGGCGGCAAAAGCGCGGGTACCTCGAGTGATCAACCCACGCGGCAAGGCTCGGCGTGTCCGATAAACGGCCCAAGCATCGGCAAGGCCTCGTGGCGCTCCATCGCCATCGCTCCGCACGTTGGCGGAGTTCCGAAGACGGCAGCGGCAAGGGTTGCATTGACGCCGCTCAATGCCCTGCATCCTGGATCCTGCGAGGTTGAGATGAAAATCCCGGACCCCGACTCGGCCGACCCTTGCGTTTCCCCCATCGGCCCCAGGGCGTTTTTCATGTCCCAGGCTGCCAGTTTGAGGACCGTAAGGCTGGGTTTGGCCGGTAAGCGCATGGCAGCAAGTAAATTGCCAGTCACCCATGATCCTCCTCATGCAAAGACGACCGTCGCTAGCGAATCAGCGAGCGGGCAGGCATGGGGCCCTGCGGACAGGCATCGCCTCCAATTGGAAGATCGCCTACACCCGCCATTGGCTTCTGTCTCAAGCACTGCCCCTGGCGCTACAGCGTCGCCATGAGGCTTACAAGTTACGAGGTACGAGCAGCTACACTGTGTGTGTGTTGGATCAAGACGCGTGGAGAGGCCTCACGACGCCTCGTGGCCCCTAATCACTCTCTCTGACCAGCATCCCTCTTCACCCTCCTCCTCTGCCCTGCGCGCCCGACCATCGCGCTCGTAATCCATAATCCCCCTCGCCACCCCTCTCGCCCGCGCCGACAAGCACGCGAACGATCGACTAAACGGATTGCTTTGGCTTTGAGCGACCACGCCGCGACCTCTCGACGTCAATGACCGACCATCTCTACAACCAGGGCCTCCGCGGGTCGGATCTCTCGAGAGTCCCTCAGCAGTTCCGCCCACAGCCGCGACAGAACGGCCAATTGGGCGACAAGCATGCTCTGGTGACGGACGTCGACGGCTATCAGACTCGAAAGCGCTTCCCTGAAAGCCTTCACTTCAATCCGGGCAGCTTCCGCCTGCGCTCGCGCACCGAGTCGACTCGAAGCAGCATTTCTTCCGCCCATATCCCGGACTCCGCGACCACGTATTCCGTCTCGACGCTCGCCAGTCCGCTGAGCTCGAGCTACGCCAGCGACATCCAGGAGCGTCTGGCCGCTTACACGATTGACGGGTCAAGGACACCCAGCAGATTCCGCCACCGCCATCAGCCATCCACGGCGACGACGTGCTCGACATACATCAACGACGACAATGAATTGCCCCTGGACGTGTCATTTCCAGACATTGCGTCCAAGATCAGGGACCTGCACGACTGCCCGCAACCCGACAAAATAAGCGACACGCCCTCAGTTAAGTAAGTGTCAGTGCTGCATGCCAGTTTTGTGCCCGCGGAAACCCACGACGCTCACAATCTCTCGATGCAGAAGCCCGGCGAGGGAAACTTTTGCTGTGAAAGAAGAGGCGTCCACCCCGAGCGAACCCTTCGAGTGGTCCCAGCAGCGCCAGCTTCAACGCGCATCCATCTCCTCAGCGCCGCGGTCCGACGCGACGTCTGTAGCATCAGAAGACCTCTCATCAGACGATGCGGACAAAATCCTGGACTACACACTGCAACTAGTCTACGGGATCGAGCTGGAAGAGACGTCCGCCTCGTCGGAGGACCTGCGGCCCATTGTCTCCAAGTTCATCCGGGATCTCGGTCAGCACATCTGGCAAGCGCCCTCCGAAGCTCACACGACGCAAACCATGATTTCGTCCAACTCTTCGACTCCGCCGCAAGCCGGCGGCGGTGACAGCTCGCAGAACTTCGGCAAGAGGAAGAAACAAGCGAATGGAGAGGATGGTGGCGACGACTTCAGCGACGGCGAGGGCTCTGGCTTCGGCCCCGCGAAGCGGACCAAGCCGAGTCCCAAGGAAGACGACACGCTCCGGCTGAGCTGTCCCTTCAGAAAGCGAAATCCCCAACGCTTCAACGTTCGCGACCATCACAGCTGTGCCATGACCTACTTTCCCAAATTCGCGGAACTGAGGTGAGTCCTGCCCTTGCGGTCGCTCACCTTGTTTGTTTCCCCCCTTCCCCCCCTGTTCTGACACGTTTGGCAAACTCGCAGGCAGCACATTGTGAAGCAGCACAAGCGAGACGATCCGTCTGCATTCATCTGCGACAGGTGCACGCGCGACTTCCGAACGAGAAAGGAGCTTCGGGATCACCAACGACAGCCCAAGGAGCACATGTGCGATATATCGGACCACGACCCTGAGTCGGGGATTGACGGCCCCACGTCAATCAAACTTGTCAGTCGCAAACGCGCCAGCGGCACGTCGACGGACGTCCAGTGGAGAGAGATTTGGAACATTCTATTCCCCGACGACGACGACGGGATGATCCAGCCTCATTGTAAGCAGTCTGCCCGCGCCGACGCGCGGTCCGCATCGGAGCACTAATCGGCCCGCAGACTTCACGCCTGTGATTGAACATTTCGAGCTCTCTACCCAGTACCTCGCGTCGTTCGAATTCCTCCAAATATCGCTCCGTAATAAGATGTCCAACCCCACCACCCTGGAGACTCTTGCCACCAAGTTTCAACAATGCTTCATCGAGGCCATGGAGAGCTGCGCTTCAGTCGCGCGCAGCATGCCGTACGCCAACCGAAGCAACAAGAGGAACGAGCCGGCCAGGGTGCAAAGCACCCAGGCCTTGATGCCGAGGAAACCGAGGGCGATCGCGTCCAGACCGGATTCGGGCGTTATTTTGGACGACGGCTCCGACGAGAGCGGGAGCGTCATGGGAGCCCCAGCCTTGGGCCACAGGGACAGCGTCAGAACGGTGGTCAAGGGAATTGCGCCGAGGCCGGGGAGTTATCTATCACCTGTCGGGGCGAGGGAGGTCATGCCCGCGCCGGTGGCGCCGTCGTCGATGGTGGACGGGAACTTCGTCGGGCCCCTGTCGTCGCTCCCGCTGGGCGTCACACCCGGCGGCGTCGACTCCGCGGCCGCCGTCCGGGCCTGGAACAACAGTGTCTCATACGACCAGGGCGAGGTCGGCTTCGGCATGCCAGACCAGTGGGTTCCCGCCGGAGTCATGACTCCGCATACGGAGTTCACGTCCATGGATGATGCCTTACTCTATCAGACCGACTTCAGCACACTGGGCGAGAACTTTGCCGGATTTCAGGGGCGATAGGGCGTCGGGCGTCGGGAAGAGAGACAGGACGAACGAATTGCTGATGCATTTTTGCGAGTGCCGCCCAGACGTGAATGACTCTGCTCGACGTGTTTCTGAGTCGGTCTCGAATATGTCGACGGCCTTTTTGAAGATGGCTCTTTGATTATTGTATATGGAACAAGACGCCATTCTATACCCTGGCTCTGTGTCCTCGAGGCCTGCGGTGGGGCCAGTCGAGCATGTCTGAATCGGCTGCGGCTCATATCGAACCGTTGATCCGATTGAGGTCTGTGACACGACGACTGGCAGCTCCCGCTTGACGATGAGACGCGATGTGTTCGTCCTGTGGACTGTTGTTCTATTGGTGCTCCGAAATGGGCCGTGCGTCGCGACGGACGTCGTACATGATTTCCACCCTGACGCCGTGACGGGGGATGTTTTCTTCGGCGACGGCTTGATTGAGACCTTCCGTGCCAGAACAAGTCGATGTCTCGATGGTCGTCTCCGTCTTGACATGCATGTGCGCCAGCGCGTCTGGCTCCGGCCTCGTCCCCGGACGCTGTGCCCCCTCGAGGCCGGTTCCACGGGACGAGTCGAACGTGACCTTTCTCCTGCGGACGCCGCTGGCCGCGAAGCGAAACCAGCCGAGGACGACGTGTAGCGTGGGGACGGAGCCGCAGACGATCATGAGGAACTGCTCGCACGTGGCCCAGACGAAGATGTCGTACGTCGCCCACGTCTGGTCGGCCCGGTTGTCGAGCTCGACGAGGTAGCCGGTCTTGATGGCGGCGCAGACGGAGGTGAGGATGTTGAGTCCAAAGACAGTCGTCAGCTGCACTTTTTCCCGCGTGCTGTTGTTGAGCTGCCAGAAGATGGTGGCAGGGATGACGGCCAGAGACGCGGCGGCGAAGGCGTTGAATGCTGGACCGGCCCGACCATTAGCCTCATCTTATGCTCACACTCCTCTCCAAACCGGCGCCCCTGAGGCGAGGAGAATGGATGACGAGACGCGGGCGGGAAGCGAGGGCCAAGTACCTGCGGTGAATGTGCCAAAGTCGCCCACGACCTTGGGGTCGAGGCATTCGCCCTGGATCCTCGCGTCCCACAGAGCCTCGGTCGGGGAGCACTGAGCAAACATCAAGATGGAGCAAGCGACGGCAAGCACGGCGCCAAGGATTATGGGTACGGCCCATAGGAAGAGGCGCTGCCACCTCAGCTCCGTCAGCTTAATGGTGCTCAGGAGCAGGGCCGCGACCGATATGTTGCCCGCGGCGACGCCGACGGTGCCGAAGGGCAGACAGAGCCAGTGCAGGAACAAGACGGCGGCCTCGCCGTCGGGCCCCATCTTGGCGACGTCTTGCATACGTTGCAGGCCTCCACGATGGACGGTGAGCGTCAGAATTATGCTCCAGCCGAGAAAGCAGGACTGTTCGACGTGTTTGTAAGCGCGCTGTTGTCTCTCCCCTTTTTCTTCACAGCATCACCAGGCTTATCTCCCTTCGTCCGTATCCCCTCGTCGTCCGGGGGAACTGCCTCACCATGGCCAGTGTCATGAATATGTCGTCGCAGCCGCATTTGCGGCTTTTGAACCTTCCCGCGACCCGTAGGATGAGGATGACGAAGGCTAGGGGCGCCAGGGCCCAGACGAGTCCCAGCAGCAGCGGCCCACGATCAGGCATCGGGCCTTGGCCGTTTCCATCCGCGGCCACCATCACGGCAGCATATTCTGCTCGGGCCGGACACTCGTATGGTGAGGAAGCCGGGTGTACGTCGACAACAGAGGCATCGCGACAACAACACGAACCGGCCGGAGGTCCCGGCAGCTCTCTATAAGACACGGTCTTGCTTCCTCCCTTTCCGCCTGGCCCACCAAGCGGTGGCGGCACCTCAGCCCTGACCGGTTCAAGGATGGGCTGAGACGTTGCTGACTCTGACGTGCGGTGCTCGTTGCGGCGGCCGGGACCGAGCCGACGCGCGCGCGCGCGCGAAGGCGTCAAAGGGGAGAGACTGCGTGGGCAGGGTTTCAACGATGGCCACTTGGTGATCGTCGAGAGCTGAGACACACGACTCGACTTGTGCAGACGACGTGCCGGCGGGTCTCTGTCGACACGCGGACCCTCAGCCGCGGCTCCGAAGGCTGCAGGACCGACGAGCCCGTTCGGTACGCACGTCTCTCTCCAGCGCGCGCAAAAGCAAGCTTGGCCTCAGCCTGCCCGACCAAGCTGGAGCCCTGCCGCGTTCTGCGGCGCCACCGCCGCCAAGTGACGCATCAATTGATGCCTGTGCCGTATTTGGCGTAACCCCTGGCTTCGACGCCCTTGGTTCTGGGAATCCGCATCACCGGCGGCTAAGGGGGATGATTTCATTTCGGGACTGGGCTCGTATTCCTGCCGGGACTGGCAGCGGCACGCACCCCTGAATTGGCATGGTCCCGGGAAGTCCAAGCTGGACAGTCATGTGCTCCCGTCGACGACTCGTGTATGTGCTTCGAACGGTCATGGTCGCATGCTCACCAAGACGTGGGCCAAGCATGAGGTGTGCTTGTGTTCTCGATAGGATTGGATGAGAGGGGGAGAGTTCCTTGAGTCTGGGCTTGCCCGTTGCTCTCATGTGCTCTATAACGGCGATGTGATGACTATCTGAACATGAATAGACAGACAGGCTGAATGAGATTGAGCCACCGCCGTCTGAACGAACGGACACATAGACTAGAAGCGAGTCCCTGCAGGCGCATCATTTACAGTACCGGCTCTGGGGTCTGGGTATAGCGTCTTCAATCTCGTATGCTGGTCGAAGCGAGCAGGGTTCGACATTGGCTGAAATGATTGTGGCCGAGTACCGTGCGTACAACGAAGCGGTTGGAGATCAAGCACACGATTGCTCGCTGCTCTCCCCGCATTTGCTGCTGCCAGTCCGAGGCCTCCACTTGTGATGATGTCACGTCGCACCTCACGAACGTGAACGGAGAAATTCAAACTGAGTTTTCAATTTCTGCTGCCTGCACGTCCGAGTTGACGTCGAGAGAAGACGATACGGCTTTAATAAAATCAAGTCCGCTGTTGGAAGGGCTATGAACTGCACAGGCATAATAAATCGGCGCCAGGGCACAATGCTGAGTGCAGACAGATCGCGATAACTTTTTTGCGGGGTTGAGTTTTTGCACTCACCACACAACCACCGCATCACCAGCTCAAGGCTTCACTGAACCGCCGGCCGTCCTGCGGCTAGTTCCTTGCAGAAATGGCCTCCCAGAAAGCCTCGTTGCTTGCATCAACCTTGGTCGTGAGCGCGTCCCATCTCCCCTCCCCTTCAACGTCGACCGGCGACAGGAGACGACGGCTGGCTGGCTGGCTGGCTGACGGGTTGAGTTCCGGCGCGTGCAGCTCTCCAACGGCTGCAAGATTCCGCGAATCAGGTTTAACCTGCACATGAGAGACGGGACAACAAAGTGGGTGCGCTATGCGCTCCGGGAGGGCTACCGGGGCTTCGACTGCACGAGAAAGCACGGCAACGGGCGAGAGGCCGGCACCGCCATCCTCGACTTTCTCAACAGCCGCGACAACACGGCCGGCCTCCGCCGCGAGGACATCTTCGTCACACAACAGATTGGCAGCAAGCGCAGCTCCCGAAACAGAGAGGTCGCGTACGAACACATCAAGAAGACGGTCGACGACAGCGGGCTGGGCTACATCGACCTGTTCCTCACCCATAGCGCGCACGGCGGGAGGGGGCCTTGGTCCGCCCTGGAGAAAGCCGTCAAAGACGGTCTGGTCCGGATGGCTGGCCTCGGCAACCACAGTGTCAGCCAGGTGAGCTGAGCCGTACTTCTCCGGGCTGGAGGAGCGAGCCTCCTCGGGTCTCCTGTCTTCTGCTGGCTCGCTGACGATGCATCAGATACAGGCCGTTCTGTCGTGGAAAACAAGCCTCAAGCCCGTCGTTAACCAGATCGAGACCCGTCGTGTAAACACGCAGCTGGACATCCGGGAGTTCTGCATCAGGAACGGAATCGGCGTTACTGCCGGCCCCCCCCTCTCGAAAGCGGTCAACAAGCGGGACCCTGCAGTCCTCGAGCTTGCGAAGAAACATTCTTGCACGCCTGCCCAGCTTTATCTGAAGTGAGTCGCCCTCGTGTCCTCTGCCGCTGGCAGGGAAGTGCGAAAGGTTCCATGCTCACAAGCACGCTCCCCGCGCGCAATGGGAAAGATTCGCCCTGAATGGCACTGGCCTGGTGACCCTATGCGGGGTCCCAGAACAACAAGAACTGATAGAGAATTTGGACGTGGCGAACTTGGACATCAGCAGAGAAGACATCCAGGCATTGCAAGCGGCCGATATGTCTTATGGCAAGAGGGCCGCCCAACCTGCGCACTGAGAAGCCACCCCTGTTGAGCTCCATGAAGCCTCAACTGGAGGCTTAACCACCCATGCAAGGACCCGGAAACCTCATTGCGCGGTTCCAACGGTCAATGCAACTTCAGCATCACCATTGCCCGGCCGCACCTGAATACGCGCCTTAGTTTAATGCAACTACAGGCTGGTTCGAGCATGGCCACCATTTGTCTCTTCAATGAGTCTGGGGCATACCTCCACAAACTTGTAGAGAATTCAAAACCCTCGAGGAGAGTAGATTCCCTGTCGAGAGCAGCTACTACAAACTTTCCAGTCTGCCTGCCCTCGAAATAGGGGCGTGTGCGACGGAAATGAAGCCAACTAAGTTATCTAGCTGCGTTACTCTGACCAGGCAGGGGTTACTGATTGCGTCTCCATCGGGGGTCAACATATCGAAGAATGTAGCTTGCCGGACTCGCGGCCGTCACGATTTTCCTACGCAAACCAGACGCTCAAACAGTAGGAAGGCCGATGCATCATCTTCTGAGCCTGTCCCTCGGGCGACGGGGCTCCGACGTCGAATCACAGGGCAACAGCCCTTTCAATCATCATACAGCTGCGATTCAACGTACGTAAGAACGTTCCGCGATACCTTAGACGCTTCTTCCTGTCGTGATGCGCCCCCAAAACACCTACAGCGTACCCGTGCCCGGGGTGAGCAGCGGCTCCGCCAGCCTGATCACTTCCTCCGCTACGCCCCAGCTGATCTCGTACCCGCGACCGCCGGCGCCATATGCGTGGATGACGGAGCTGGTGTCGGAGCCGCTGCCCTGCCAGGTGAGGGTCGGCTTGGTCTCAACCTGCAGCCTCATGCCGCCCTCGCGCGTGGGTCTCCGGCCGACGACGTCGGAGATGACGCCGACGGCGCCCGGTCGTGTCTCCCGGAAGCCACCCCCGAGGGGCGCGTCGTCGTCGCCTCCTCGCGCGTACGGTTCGAGTTCCAGCCCAAGACTCAGTAGGCGGTCCCTCGTTGCCGAGTCCGGCGCGGAGCGCCAGTCCCCAGGCTGCTTTGTTCCGCCTACTACGGTTCCGCCGCCGTAGAAGCGCGGGATCAGGAAGCTCCAGGACCCGTCTCTGTACTGCCGCGTCACTGTTTTAGCCACGGAGAGATTCGTCACCACCGTTTGCCCTGTTTGGCGGCCAAGATGTTGCCGCTGTCAGTGCTCGTTCCGGGTGGCGCGGCGCAAGCACCGATGGCATTAAGGTGGAGGGGGGGGTTGGGAATCGGGCCAAACCTCTGGTAGGGAAGCACTTGGGGTCTCCGAAGCCGACGCCGCTGGCGTTCACCACAAACAGGACGTCGTCTCGCAGGGTAAAGGCCTCCCACTCGCTCTTCAGGTCGACGCGCATCGTCTTCCCGCCGCGCAGGAGAAAGGTGCGCAGCAAGTGCTCGCAGTAGAGCGGGGCGTTGATGCAAAACGTCTCGTAGCGGAAGCCCAGCGCGACACCGGCCGGCAGCTCGGCCGGTGCCAGCTCCCGATAGCCAGCCAGCCCCGTTTCCCGCTCAAAGGCGGCCGCCGCCGACGCCGCCGGCGAAGACGAGTCGTCTCGGCGGTAGTAGCTTTGGTGCGGCTCCTCGAGAAATTCGACACCCGCAAGGCGCGTGACGCCGCACCACGGCTCCGACTCGGCCTGGCATCCGAACTCGGCCACGGTCCGCCTCAGCCAGCCGGCCTCGCGCTGCAGCTGGGGCGTCGCCCCGGGGATGGGACGGACATGCGCCCCGGCCCACATGGAGGCGTAGTCGACCGACCGAGTGAGAGGCGCGCCCGGGACGAAGCCGGGCCATTCGCGGGCCGCGACGAGCACCTCGACGCCACGCCCGTCGTCGCTTTCGCCAAGCCTGGCCTGCAGCTTGATTGCGCATGCCAGCCCTATGATGCCGGCCCTGGTCACGGAGCGGCAGGCGTAACACTGTAAGAGGATCTGCCACGGCAAGGGGGGCCCACGTGTCGGCACATCTACTCACCCTACTATGATAACTGTTGGAGGCGGGCCACCGGTCGCGCGTGATGCCATGGCTGTCCTTCGATGCCCAGATGCTAGCGAGGCGGAACTACTAGTAGAGAAGAGTTGTTGCGTGGGAAAGATGAGTATGCGGGAATATGAGCAATCGCTCTGCGTCTGCGCCGAAAATCGCGCTGCCCGTCTTCTGGGTACACATCATCAGTCATCGGGTCCAAGCCACAGCCACAGGCCGGCGGCCGCGAAAGTTCCGAGATCGGCCGGGCATTCGGCGGCCCCACCCGGCCTGCCCTACGCCCGAGTCGCCCGCCGTGACTCCCGGACCCCCCCCCCCCCCTTACCAGCCCGTCCTCGACTCTCCGGAACCAAGCTGTGTCCTTCGTCGGCTCCTTGGGTTCATGCTTCGCTCAAGTGTCCTTTGTTCTGGTTCTCGTCGGTTGACTAGGCGCGAGACAGGGTCCATGACAATAATCACCGTCTTGATGGCTATGTGAATCTGCAGGCTAAATAGCGCTACTAGGCCCACCGGCATCGATGCCGGTGGTCCAACTACAATGAATACGGCGGCTACGGCCCATCTGCCAAGGCAATAGCCGACGCATACAGCACATGGTTTCCACAAGCCCCTCCCGGATCGCTCCGACCGCTCGCCTCGGCCGAGGTGGGAAAATGGCAGACAAACGCTTCAATAGTATCCAAACACACATCATACTAGTGGTCTCGGCCGTTACGTTTTCCACTGGAAGGCGGGATGCTTCCAGTCGAGGTCCTCGATCTGGTCCGGGGTCAGGCCCTGCAGCTGCGTGTCGGCGTCGTGGCGGCGGCGCCTCTCGTTGTCCCTGTGCAGCCAGCACATGATGAGGATGCTGACGATGAGGATGGTGCTGGCCGTCGCCAGGTTGAGGCCGTTGCCGATGCGATAGTCCGGGGCGTCCCAAGGCAGGAAGGACCAACCGCTGATGAGGCCGCCGATGTTGCCCATCATGATGTTGGTGCCGATGGCGGCGCTGCGGGCCGTGTCGCTGACGACGTTGGCCGACACCTGGGCGTTGGTGAGCGGCCCCATGGTGAAGGTGGAGGAGGCGACGAGGAAGGCGGCGGCGTAGCGGACGGACGGGTTGTGCGAGCCGAGGAACATGCAGTAGCCGACGATGACGAGGGGCGTGGAGAGGATGATGAAGATCTGGCGGCGGTCGGTGCGCCAGCTGAGGAGGGGGAAGAGCAGGGTGAAGAAGGCGCCGACGGCGTAGGGCGGCACCGTGTAGAGCTGCTGCTTGACGAGCGTCTCGTCGGCGTAGATGGTCTTGACGATGGTGGGCGCGAAGAAGGCCAGCCCCTGGACGGTGACGTTGTTGAGGAGGAAGATGAAGGAGGTGCCGAGGGTGACGGGGCACAGGATGCCGCGGAGCAGCTTGGTGCGGTCGATCTTGTCGAGCAGGGCGGTGGCGCCGATGCGCTCCGACTTGACGCGGGCGATGGCCAGGTCCTTCTCCCGGGCCGTCAGCCAGCGGGCCGTGGCGGGCCGGTCGGTCAGGGTCAGGAGCGAGACGAGGCCGAGGCCGACGGTGATGATGCCCTCGATGGCGAAGATCATGCGCCAGGTGCGCAGGCCGCCGAAGTGCTCGAGGCTCAGGATGGCCGAGGCCAGCAGGCCGCCGAAGGCGCCGGCCAGGGGCGCCATGACGATGTACAGCGACAGGCGGAAGGCCAGCTCGGCGCGCCGGTACCAGCGCGACAGGTAGTAGGCGATTCCGGGCATCATGCCGGCCTCGAAGACGCCGAGCAGGAAGCGCACGCCCATGGCCTGCGGCAGGCTGCGGACGAAGGCGGTCCCGAGCGAGGTGAGGCCGAAGAGGACGGCCGTCAGCGGCAGAAACCAGCCGGGGCCCATCCACTTGCACAGGATGTTGCAGGGGATCTCGAAGAGGATGTAGGAGATGTAGAAGACGGAGATGACGCTGTTGTAGTCGTAGCCCTTCAGGCCGAGGTCCTTGTCGAGCCCGGCGATCTTGGCGTTGCCTGCACGAGAGGCGTCAGTCAGTCAAGTCGCTCGCCCACTCACCCACCCACTCCGTCCCGGACCGAGCTGCCTACCCAGATTGGCGCGGTCGATGAAGCAGAAGAGGTAGAGGATGGAGACGGTGGGGATGATGCACAGGTCGATCTTGAACCGGAGCCGTCTCTCGGCCGCGGCGTCGTACCGCAGCAGCGGCTCGCCGTATCTGCGCAGAAGGGAGCCGGCAGGTCAGCCATCGCTCAGCCCGGCCGGCATCTCGGCCCCGTACTTATCGGTCGCGGCGCGGCCGCGCTCGGCCGCGCGGTGCAGCGACGAGGCGTCGTCGAGCGCCTCGACGCTGCCGATCGGCAGCTCGGCCTCGGACGGCCGGCGGCCGGGCTTGGCCATCACGGCTGCTGCGCCGAGGCGGCAGCCGGGGGCAGCCGGGGGCGGGAGGGGGAGGAGCGAGGGGGACGCGCCGCCGCCGCCGCCGCCGCCGCCGCCGTCGTCGGCCTTGAGCAAGGTGCTGTTGCTGCGCAGGTCCCGGCGCTGGACAGCATCACCACGGGGATGGGCGCCTGGGGGGGCTGCGGGCCTGTTCTTGTCCGTCGGTCTTGCGGGCCAGGAGAGGGCCGAGGCTGTGGGAGGAGGACGAGGAGGAGGAGCGGCCAAGGAGGAAGAAAAGCCGGGGAAGAGGAGGAAGCAGGGACAGGATAAAGGGAGGCTCGAGAGAGCCAGGATCAGGGCCAGGGGGGCTAATCAAGAGCAGGCCGGGGGCCAGGGTCCGGCTCAGTGCAGGCCCGGAATGCCACAGGCGCGGGGCCAGGAGCTGGGTTTACTGGTGGAGACGAAGGATTTCAATGCCGGGCGGAGACTTTCTTTTTTTTTCTTCTTTTCTTTCCTTTCTTTCTCGTCCATCACTCTCCTGGCGTTGGGCTATGCCGCCCTGTATATATAAGTCGCTCACTCTCACTCCCTCCCCTCCCTCTCGCTCCGTCCGACCTGGACGAGCAGCTACTGAGAAGGGAGGTCCTTGCGAGCGGGTCCTGTGGCAGTTGAGCCTCCAAGCCGGTGATGAAGACTCCGTGATATCCAAAAGCCGTCACCAACCACGTCGTTGGTCCGCTGCCGGCGCGGGGGAGGCGAGCCAAGGAAGGGAGGGGGTCAGCAATTCGAGTAGCGCTTATAGATTGGCATGGAAGCCTTCGTCTTCTTTCGATCGATTGGCCTGCACTGCCCTGTCCTCGGCTTACCGCGCCTCGGCTCTCTTGCTTTTGGTACGTCGCAACGAGCTCTGCGCCCGACGTTTCGTTGAGGTGGGATGGCAAGGCAAGGGGGGGGGCGCTGCTGCTGTGGCTTTGGCCAGCTCTCGGCATCTTGCTCTATCGGGCCCGGCCGCCGCGTCCTTCTCGAGTTTGTTCGAAACCTTGAGTTGTCGTGTGCTTTGGGGAGGGGGTGCCCTCTGCCGGGCACAGCAGACAGCCTTGTGCGCCCCGATCGTCTTCGCAAGTCTATGCGCGTGTGTCAGACGTTGCATTCCTGCATGATAGGGCTCCCGGCCCTGCACACTTCGATTCTCCAGGCACTCCCTTCTCCTCCCCCATCACCGGCCGTGCTTGAGGTTTGGCGACGGATGACGGATCGAAGGCCCGTTGGACGCTACATCTCCATCTCTGCAGACTTGGCGCCGCCGGCCGCGCCCGAAGCTTCGGCCCGTGCATGCTCCTCAGACAGCCCGTTTCGATGGAATTACAATGTGACTTGAGTGGAAACAAAAGCCTGCTTGCCGATCCTGGCACGCGTTTCCGATGCAGATAATGATTGGCCAACGACAAGCTTGCGAGGCCGGCCTCGTCGCGATATGACACCCACGGTGCGCGGCACTTTGAATAGACTCTCATCACCTCGGTAGGTTTTTCTTGGCAGCCTTTGGCTATGCACATTTTCCCTGTAATCGTATGCCATTCAGAGAGAGCGCACGTGTTCCACTCAATGCCACCCTGCAAGTGTCAAGCCGGCGTGCCGACGGTGGTAATTGCAGACAGCATCAGACTTTGGCGGCCGTCAACGTTCGGTTATGCGTCGTCCATTGACGATGGGGATGAGACGCAACTGGCCTTTTTCTTCGGCTGGCCGGTCCGTCAATGTGGGCTCCCGAGGATCATGCACGAATACCAGCTGCTGTCTTCAATGTATGTTGGATCGACCCGCAACACGTCGCACGTCACACACGACCGAGCCTCATCCTTCTGGACATGGTCGGGGGACCAGAGGAGGCGGCTTTACGAGGCCCGATCGAGATGGTTCGAGGGCTCTGCGCGCGGCAGTGTTGTACAAGAGCACTGCTTCAGTCTCAGTCGTTGACATGCTCCTTGGTCGCATTGCTTTGTCAACAGTTGGAGCATTTTGTGGCGCACGACCTTGGCAGCTCGAGAGTAGCGATCTTGCGGGCTTTGAAGGAGGGAGTAACAGCCAGAGTCTTGACCTGCATCCAATCTCGTCAGACACGGAGAAGGCGTAGACACCAAGGACTTTCATGAGCGGCCCGCTCGGAATCGGACCTGAATCTACGGCTACGACATAGGTCCTTTCCGAACAGCTCATTCGCCTTGGTGCCGACGTCGATGCTCGACACCACGATGGGCAGAGGCGTTGCCAGAGCCGGAGACTGACACTCAGCCATCGCCAAGATGCTCCTTCGGCACAGCGGAAATAACAGCCATCACGAAGATGCTTGTTCGGCACAACAGAGATTCTGTTATACCTGGTTGCACGTGTATAGCCAGGTCGGCTTCATGCTCTCGTCTTCTTGCTCAAGGCAGCACGGGGAAGGAAGACGACGACGGCGATGTGACATTTACTGAATGCAGTGATAGGGATCTCGACTCGACAGCGAAATATGAGGACAGACATGGATTTATCGCTCGTGAAGAGCCGGTCTGTGGGCAATCTGTAAATTGTGCACCTCCTTGAAGGACTGGTACATCTATCTGACGGGCGGCGACACATACATCTACACTTGAGGCCATGATCATCTTTTCAAACCATCTCCCCACAGGACCAGCCTATGTCTCGTGTATGGACAGCCGATGAAAATGACTGTCTGGATCTCCCAAGAACATGAAGGCACTCTCGAGCCGTAAGGCATGCCAGTGGATGTGTGTTGAGGCAAGAACGGCAACAACAATTTGCTCCACCTGCACCTATTGGCATTTAGTGCATGTGCATGTAAATATCTATAGACTAGCCTCGCTGTAATGGCATCTCTCCCAGCACCTGGTGTCCAAGTGAGAAACCTCTTTCACATATGCCATCGTCGTAACTGCGAAGATTTCTTGAAACGTGGCCAAAGACGTTATACTGCGCCATCATGCCCCGTACCAACATGTGAAAGTTCAAAGCGGTACCGCCTTGGCAGTACATCACACGTTGGTATACATCGTGGGCTTGAGTCAACCAGTCTTAATATCACAGAAGCCTTCTTCACTTGGCCAGGTTTAACACCGCGTGAGCCATCAACTTGAATGTTGGAAGATCACGTATATAAGGAGCACGTGCGACAGGCAGTGACGGCTTGAGTGCATACAAGATGTCCCCATAGAGAATACACGTAGCACGCCTTCTCGGTAGTATTGGAGAGGTTGTATGATGTACATGTAGCTCCGTTCCCTCCAGTTCAGTTACCCATTTCCGCTATTCAAAACCACTTGAAGATTTGAAGTCTCTCGCCTTGCCTATTCCAACTCATAAATAGCCCAGATGCGTCGGCGTCTGTCCCTCACATTGACCCAGACAGTTAGAAAGCAGGTTTGCTTCGAGCAGCTCCAGCTTACCCTGTTATACTGTTTCGATGCTCCATCCAGTCTATGCCGCGTTGAAGCAAAGAGATTGACACCGCCCGTGGGGAGTTGTTCCTTTCGTTAATCAGATTACCGCCTTTTTAGTTGCAGCACACGTTTATACGTGGAACTCCATATATCGTCTCATAATATTTAATACATATAGATATCAATCATATATAAGCAATGCGTTGCCTATGGATGTGTTCAATGATTGGATGGACGTGTTCGTACATGTATATCGTCGGTTCCCCTGCGAACAAACATCAAGATATGGATCGAACAACAGCGTAGATATCTGTTCATCTCTCTTCGATATTGTTATCCTGCTAATCCAGCCGCAGAATCGTGCTGCAGACGCGTGTATCTACACGTCGGCATCGGCAGTCGACTTAGAATTAGCCCACCGGGCCCGCTAGCGGCCGGATCGGTCCGCTCCCTATCGTGGAGCGATATGGGACAAGGTTGAGTGGCGAGAAGCTTGATGGCGCTAAGGTCGGCAGATGAAAGACTGGCCGTTGCCTAGGTCAGCCATGCCAGTTCCGTTTATGGTTGCTGCCATGCCATTGCAAATCGTCCTCGCTCCGCCTCACATCCATTTACACGTGCACGACACGTCCCTGGCAAATGCTTGGTCATTTTTGACGATCTCTTCTCATATATCACCCTTAGGGCACGCTTGGGATACATGCGTTCGTACATGTAGACAACAACTAAATTCCGGCTACATTTTGTCTGTCGGGCACTTATATTACACTAGGCATCGTACCGGCAGCACTTCTTCGCCTTCATCAAGCTCCAGTTGGAATGCGTTGAGCTTCCGGTCCAGCTTTTCCGGAGGAGTTACTTCTATGCCTCTATTAGGTCGACGATACTTTCCATTACCTCAATCTAGTTCGATATAGCGTAATAACACACATATATACATACAGCTATAGGCAATTATGAAATTGTGACGGCACGCCTGAAAGTCTATTCAAAACATGAACATGCATATATAAGAGGGGATAGCTTGAAATATATCAGTATGGAATATATTATATCTGCCCCTCGTACCTGCATGTCTACCTACCCTTTTTCGTCCTATTTCTATTCATCTTGGCTTTACCTCTCTCTCATATCTTCACCCGTTGCTCGCGCCTGTGACTCTTCTGCCTCTTTCTTTGGTACCTTTGCCTTATCTCTTATGTCTCTACCTCGAATAGTATATATTCAAGGTTAGGCGGCGTTATGAGTTTAATTCTTTCTGCGGCCTCCTATTGTGACCGGACGGGGACGCCAATCTATACACTCTCTAATCTATCGATCTATCACACGTTTGAAAGTTGTCCCTTCTCGCTTTCGAACCTGTGGACTTTTCAGGACAACAGCGAACCATGCGTACGTGCATCAACTGCCTCATTTATGTTGTCACTGATGCTGTGTCACCCTGGTTCTTCTTTTGGGGTTCGCCTCGCAGAAACTCCTCGTTCCCTAGCGCGTATTGCGGATCTTCGCACGGCGGCTATGTGTAGTGATACCAGCGTCATCAGAATGTTATACGGAGTAATTCTTAACGCGTTTGCCGCGAGTCTCCTCATTGACTGATACATTGACGTGGCCTTTAATATGTACTGACGTGCTTATCTGGCGCTTCGTGGCTCCTCCCTCCGTCTTTTTCTACTCGGGCTACGGACTGTTCGACCCGAGACAGGAGACGGGCTTTCTGCCATCTTTTCAGGCTGATTCTCAGCACGCTCGTCACTTGCCTGAAGGAGAAGAATAAGAAAAGAGCGGAGGTCGTAACCAAGAGAACTACGTGCATGCCCGTCGTGCTAGGACGGGGTTGCGTATCTTATATTATTTATCCCTACTTAACAAGGGTGTCGGCATCTCTTTTACTTCGCGTTGCGGGCATCTTTAGTGGTCCTTAATCTTCCTTGGCGAATAATATACATCACACCACCAGCAGAAAGTTAGTGAAGGAGAGAAGGTATAAGTATCGTATCTCCTGCGAGGCATCTCTATGTAATCACCATAATATGAATCTATCGCGTCTTGACCTGATTCGGATCTCTACAGCAAACGCCTGACGCTGCCTGCCCAGACTCAGCACGTTATCTCAAAGACTTTACCCCTTATTGTTCAAATGCGGGTCTCCAACAGCCTCCTTGCATTGGCGGACCACACCCTCGTCGACGGTCGCACTTGTAGATCTGGACGGGGATAGTCTCTGGCCCTCTCTTTTCGACTAGCGCTAAATACGCGTGTTATTATCCCTATCTCAACGAGACATAATAATTTGAAATCTTCTAGTGGCACTGGTACTCCGAGTTAGTTGGGTCCCGGCGTTATATCGGCTATGCAGCTTATGGGCTGAAGGGTTACGAATTCGCTGTGTAAGTTCCGATATATCTAGGCTGCTGCAGGCAGTCTTAAAAGTTTTGCGAAATTTGCGAGTAGGTGAAAAGATAGAATACGTATCAGGGGTATACGCTAGACGGCAAAATCGGTTCTGGACATTTGCTCGAGATGTACAAGGAACTTATCGAAACAGGGGCGGATAAGGATATAGGACCGGAGTTGGAGAGAGTTGGCTGTCTCGAAACAAGGGTTTCGGGCCTATGTATATATAGGCTTTCTAGCTTCATTACTGCGTAATATAACTGCATAAATATGGAGGTGTTCTGTAGACAGCCTCCACTGCATATATGCTTCAGGCTAGCCTAAGACTGCATAAACAACCGACTCACCTTAAATAATATACGCCTGCTATTACTCTCACCCTATGCGCAAGGATAGGCCCATATGGTCCAGCTCGCAGCTAGTTGAAGGCGCGGTAGTTATTCCTCTGGTAAACATGAATATAAAGTGTGTAGTTAAGTAGGAACCTGCGAGAGAATACCATAAAATACCACATCGTCGTCCCGTTGCTCTCAAAGCGCTGGTTTCAAGCCCCAGACGTCCTGGAGTAAAGGGTTCATGTATGTACATGGTACATGTATGTAACGGACTCCGGAGCGCATGCCGACGGGCAGCTGCTATAAATGCTTTTGCATCGCGATACCGATCAATCTGTAGTCTATGGCATTCTGGCGTACCTTGCCGACTGCTAACCGTCTTGTGTGTGTTATGGATGTTCTTACCACGTGCTCAATTGGGACAGACCTATCACTTGGTAACTCAGCTTCAAGGCCCGGATTTTGCGATCGATGGCTAATGCCGCATTCTCAGCCACTTACGACGTCATTAGAGCGGGCCATTGACTACCTGGGTGCATTACTCACGATGACAAGAGATTGACAGGTGGCTTATGCATGCATAAGCCCCGGATAGTGGAGGGCGCCTGCGAGTGATTGGAAATTGACGATAGATGATTGGCCGGTAATCTCCCCCCACTTAATTTCCTCGCCAATCACAGTTGTTGTGTTTCTCAATTTCCAGTGATCAACGACCTGCCTTGTACTTACACATTTCTTTGGCCCAGGTATTAAAAGACGTCATCCCACCGCATATTCACTCCCAGAACACATCTGCTCCAGAAAGATTTGCCCATTCTGATCTACGGAAGCCGCCCGATCTCTCGACTGCACATCACTCGACGCACTCAATACACTACCAACCTAAACCCACCTCACAATGACTGTCTCCAAGTCTTCTACCTGCTGCGGCAAGGGCAACGTGGAATGCGCCTGTGGTGAGTCTCCAAGCCCGTATCTCTTCACAGCCCTGCCACCTGGTTTCTCCTCCCTAGCAGGAGGTCTCCGCAGCTCCCGTAGAAAGGAGACTGACGTTCGTCTTCACTCCAGCCAAGCAAGCCACCTGCTCCTGCGGCAAGCAGTCCGCCTTGCACTGCACTTGCGACCGGGCCACCAGCGAGAACAAGATCGAGGGCCCGCGCTGCTCGTGCCGAGCCAGGCCCGCCGGCGAGTGCACGTGCGATAGGGCCGCCTCCGAGAATTCCAGGCCGACGGGCTCAACGTGCCACTGCGGCGTGCGCCCTGCAGGTACGGCACTACAAATACGAGAACGGCCCATCTGGCGCCGCATGCTGACATGGTCGACAACAGGAGCCTGTACCTGCGAAAAGGCCAGCGATGGCGGCTACAACCCGGCACATGAGATTGACTTCACGACTTCGAAATGATGATAATCAGTGACGAGGAATTTGTTTCTTGCTTGCGATGGATGCGTTTGCAATTTCTATTTCATCAAGCTGTGGGATCGGCGTTTGGTTTGGCCGTGGAGTTGCACTTTCAGCGATGGATATCTTCGCTCTTTGCTTCACCGTCATAAAATACCCATACTAGATAGGCACACGCATGCACCGTCACGAATCATACAATTTAGAACATATAAGAGGTGCTATGCCACTCCACCGCTGCTCGTGAATGATAAAAAGCTCTTAGATTCTAAACCGCCATGACCGCTTGCCCTGCCAAAGGAACACAGCTGGTGCTACGACGAAGCTGGAACAATCTGCCGCTCGTCTTCTACCTATCTGACGAATATCAATGACAATGCCGTTTTCGGACAGTAGATCTCTGAACATTCCATCGCTGGGAAACCTCAGGGGGTACCAGAATAGGTGCGCCGCGTTTAATCCATATGTTTGTTGACCGAGCATAAGAGCTGTTATAAGTGCGCCACGGGGACCCGCTTGTCGGCCGCTTGCTAAAGAGATGTGGTCGCTTGCTAACGCGAAGTGGTTGCCTAAAAGCTCGATGAATCGGGCCTCGCTAATTGAGACTTTGTCCCGGGCCTCACCAGACTGTATACGGAAAGTCATGGCCCAGGAACACAGGCACCTAACTTTAAGTTCTGGCATGGTCCACGTCTTCGTTCGCCAAGCATGAGACAGGAAGAACCCTGAGGTTTTCTAAGCGTATGCCTGATTCGTAGGAGACTCCTCTACCCAGAAAAAAAAAGAAGCGCGATGAAAAGAAATATCGCGAAAAGTTGTAGCTTTTCGGCTGGGTAGTTGATTCGGGCCACCCACGGCCTCTGTTTCTCTCGCGCAAAGAAGCACCTGCGTGACCCAAGGAATTTAACCTGCTTTTTGACTGCTTGCTACGATATGTAGGTAGGTAGACATGATCGCTTGTGAAATGCTTCTAGCATATGTAGTTCGATCTGGGACGACGTTTGAAACGGCCCACGCGGCTTTGGCGCGGCTATGTTCTTGGAGATGGTCGCATTCAGTACTAGGTGAATACGATTAGCCTCAAACCATGGAACGGTGCGGAGCAAATTCTCCGATTGGCGAGCCATCTGGAAATAAATATAGAATTATTTAAGCTTTTTAACACTACATACAAAGATAGAAGAAGCACTCGTAGAGGCAAAGGCGAGAGGTCCATTCAGTCGTTACAAAAAAGGGATCTCCGCCAGGGAACCCGATGCCTCATGATCCTTTCAAACTAGTCTTTGGACCGCTTCGTCTGCATCCGCCTCTTTAGTGCCCCCTACGCTGGAGTCAAACGCCTGCTTTGGGCTCATTGTCTGGTGACAGACTCTACTGCCGGCCTGGGCGGCCTTCACTTACGTTGCTAATTGCCAGATGGGCTAGCCGGAGTGCATGCCGTATCTTGGATTGTGCCCTCGACCAGGCCTTTTCTTCTTCTCCATGTCTATCGTCCTCGTTTTTTTCTCCAGGAAACACTCTGGGAGAAAGTAATTTCTTCTAGGAAAGATGCCCAGATAAGAAGCCGCGGACGGCTTCTTACATGTATTTGGAGAGAACTTGGGGGACGTAGGTGCGAGAGGCCAGTTTAGGCGGCACAAAAGGGATTTTTAGAGCGGGGAAAAGGCCAGAGAGAGAACTTGACATACCGCTTGATCTGCTGCGTCTCCCCTTCGGGGCCGGCATCTCTGGCAAATTTTGCTTTCAACGGCCAGTGTCGACGAGTTGACTCCTTGAACGAAAAAAATTGCTAGCCAGTTCTCGTCCCGGGTCATTCCATCTGGAGTAATATTTATGAACATATATAAATATTCTTGACACGACAGTCAGCCGCGGGCGGATACTTCAATCCTTCTAATCGCGTGTATGATGTATGTTCTCTTCAATTGGTCTGCTCGAGAACCACCACGCAACATGGATCTTGAGCAGCTACCTGCTATTGAGGAAGGACACGTTTAATACTGCCGTCCTTAATTTTGCCTGAACAAGCGTGAACGTTACGGCTCGCACGCGCAAATCCGCGCACCCAGTGACTCTTCTAGACAATGTCGAAGGCATTTTGAGCGCCCACCCTTTCCTGCTCCCTAATAATTCTCCAGAAACGAGAAGGAGAGCCCTAATTATACAGTAAAACGGAAAGGAGAATGCTGTGCTCTGATGGGCCCATCGGGTTCCGGTAAGACGACATTGCCCAATGTATTGGCCCAACATTGAACCCATGGGCGCAGGGCGCGTCTCGGGTGCTGTCCTCCTAAATGACAGTCCAGCATCAGGCTCGGCTTTCCGGGAGCTCAGCTGCTTCGTGGGTCAGGAGGAGGCTCTCATCGGGTCCTTGTCCATTTTTGAGACAATCGCGTTTTAAAAAATTATTTGACTTTTTCTTCACAAGGCACGGTACGTAGGTATCGATGCAGTTCCGAGATCAGTCGTGAATTTTCGGTTCCGACAAATCCCCAACGAAATTCAAGAGAACGTGTCTTACCTGGACCCTGCAGACTGACTATTATCATGATGAACGCAGGCGGCCGGCCAAGAACGAGCGAATCGCCCAAATCAATTCGTTGCTGGAAGCTTTTGGCCTTGTCAAATAGGCAGACACTCGAATTGGGACGCCGTTTACCAAGCGTTTCTCGGTCGGCCAGAATTTGCGTGTGGCCGTTGTCAACGAACTCGTTACCGGACCCAAATCCTTCTGTTGGACGAGCCTACCTCGGGGCTCGACTCGACGGCCAGTTTCGAGGTTATCTGCTACCTGCGAGACATAGTGAGGCGCAACAAACTGATCGCTATTTGCTCTATTCACCCGCCGTCGTCGAACACTTTTGACTTATTCGATGAGCTAATGCTACTTTCGGCGGGCCACACGCATTACTTCGGCCCTTTGAATGGGGCTTTGGCGTATTACGGCATTAGAGAGCGCCGGCATCAAGATACCGCCCTGCGAAAACCCCGCCGAACTTCTTCTCCGGGGAATCAGCATCGACTTCATGCAAAACAGAGAAGCGGCAGAGCAGCGAATCGCTGAGCTACAGTCGACATGGAGGGTATCAAAGCCGGCCGTCCAAACCCGGACTCAAGTTTCGGAGGCCAAGCGCATAGACACAACGGATTTCTCAGACGTGGAGCGGCTGCCAGCAAACCAAACCTGGCCAGTCGGATGACCACATTGATCTGTCGCAGTTTCATCAAGTCATACCGAGATCCGATGGCTCATACCGGCCGAATCTTGATGCACGCTTTCTTCAGCTTTGTCATGGGGACTGTATGGCCACGTCTCGACGGTAGCCAGGCCTCTATTCAACCCATCGTGAATGCCATGTTTCTGTCCCTGTTTCTTCATCCGTTAGCCCCTCAGTCGAGTCTCGTGTTGATATCTGTTATTGTGCCAAACAATAGCGCTGCTTTTTGTTGATTTCAGTTCTTGAACGGCCTGCTCTTATGCGCACGTACAGGGGGCTCTACTTCCGGTATCGAGGCTCAACGCCTTCTATAGGTACGCCTTTTACACCTGGGACTTTATGCATTACACTTTCGAAGCAATTAGGGTGAATCAGTTTAGAGGGCAAGAATACGGCTGCGATGGCTGTTGTCATTGTATGTATCATTCGGACCTGGTTGTGCAGTGTAAAGTTGATGGCCACGCTGTTCTGGATCATTATGGCCTTAAACTAGGCATATCTGGAGAAACGCTGGTATTACGCTTGCTATGATAGGCGGATTTCGGCTTTTGGCGTGAATAGTCTTGCGAATAAAAAAGCAGGCACTCCCTTGCACCCGATATTCCAGCTCTCTGCTGTTTTTCTGAGCAATGACGGCGTAAGTTTACCCACCGTTGCGCTGGTAACATCAAGTCGGCACTTCATGTTGGGCGTCTAGCACCACGTTGCCCACCTCCATGTCTAGTGCCTGTTGCCTCCGGCTGTAATCGGATTTCAAAGGCAACGCGATCACGTGAGAAATACATAGGCACGCACGAGAAAGGCAGGTGGAGGTCAAATTACCTGACATAACGAGAATCGGATTACCTTTGAATAGCGTTTGAACGCGTTAGTCCTGGGCTTCGCATGCCAATTCTCGGTGAGGCACGACTGGAGCGTGGCGAAGCAGGGTACGTACCCTCAGCTTATACGTAGCGGCGCAAGATGAGTCATCTGGCACCTTCACCGCCCTGCTGTGCAGCACGTCGCCATCCCTGAAGCTGTTCACTGGGGCAGCCTGGTGTCAACTGATAGCTGTCGATTTTCTGCCGGACAAACCCAAATTAGGTCGAAAGCGGTGACGCTTAGCAATCATCAGCGTCTCAACCTGGCATCGTCCTAGCTGCCTGGTCGTTCATCACCCCCAAAAATCCTGCCGCCCGACCGCGTCGTTAAATTTCCGCCTTTCGCCTCCCCCTTCCCCTATTCTGTCCCGATACCGCGCCCCGTCTTCGAGGACGTCTGCATCACGCGAAGCTTGTCCCGGGCTTCCGCCTCGGACCATTTATTTTAATCTTTGCCCCCTCCGAACCTACTGCGCCGGACCAAAACATCGCGTCGTTTTCCCTTTCGCGAGACAAACAAAAGCCGAAAAAAAAACAAGGATGCCTACAAGGGCGAAGACGGCGGCCGCCAAGGCCCCGACAGCTCGGAAAGCCTCTGGCGCGTCGACTACCCGGTCGACTCCAAAATCGTCCACAGCGACGGCTAAGCCTGCCAAGGCTGCCGAAAAGCCCAGCGCCGCCAAAGCAAAGCCCAGTGTCGCCAAAACAAAGCCCAACGCCGCCAGCGTTGCAACCAAGAAGCGCAAAGCGGACGACGACGACGCTCCCAAAAAGCGCGACGACGAGGCAGAGGAGCGCCAGCCGAAGAAAACCAAGACAGAAGTTGCTCCCGCGAAGCCGAAAGCCAAGAAGGTTTCCCACCCCGAGATCGGAAAGAAGATTAACGACGCGCCGACCCGGGTCCTCGACATCTACGTCTTCGGCGAGGGCACTTCGGGTGAGCTTGGACTTGGCAGCAAGCGTGTCAACGGCAAGAAGCCCATCGATGTGAAGCGCCCGCGTCTTAATGACAATCTGTCTGCCAAATCGGTTGGTGTCGTGCAGATCGCCTGTGGCGGCATGCACGCCGCTGCCCTGACGCGCGACAACAAAATCCTCACCTGGGGCGTCAATGACCAGGGAGCCCTCGGAAGGGACACCGCATGGGACGGCAACCTCCGCGACCAGAACGGGGCAGACGACAACTCCGACTCGGAGGACGACGAGGACTCAAACCTCAACCCGCGCGAGAGCAACCCGACGGCTGTGGCGGACGAGCACTTTGCGCCCGGAACCAGGTTTGTGCAGCTCGTGGCAAGCGACAGCGCCACCTTTGTCCTCACGGAGGATGGGCGTGTGTACGGTTGGGGCACGTTCCGCTCGAGCGACGGCATACTCGGCTTCACCGAGAGCATCAAGATTCAGATGACGCCCGTCCTCCTCCCGACTCTCAAAAACATCAAAGCTCTCGCCGCCGGCTCGAACCACATCCTGGCCCTGGACCATAAAGGCTCCGTCGTCGCTTGGGGCTGCGGCCAGCAGAACCAGCTCGGCCGACGCATCATCGAGCGCAACAAGATGTCGTCCCTGATTCCGCAGGGCATCGGCCTGCCTCGCGGCAAGATCGCCAAGATCGCCTGTGGCGCCTATCACAGCTTCGCGGTCGACAAGGACGGCCAAGCTTGGGGCTGGGGCCTGAACAACTTTGGAGAGATCGGGACGCAGGGCCACGCCGGCGAGGACGATGCAGTCATCCTCAAGCCGGTGAAGCTTGAGGCCCTCGAGGGCCACAACGTCACCGAAATCGACGGCGGCGTCCATCACTCTCTGGCCTGCTCAGACAAGGGCGAACTCTTCACCTGGGGACGTCTCGATGGCTTCCAAGCCGGATTCGAGCCAGACAAGCTGAACAAGGACGATGTCATCTTCGACCAGCGTGGCGCCCCTCGCATTCTTGTCAAGCCCACCAAACACGACGGTATGTATATACAACAGCAAACCTGGGCCCCCTGCCCGCCACCATTACTGCGGAGAAGGCGCCTGACAGCGTGATGATGATCAGGAATGTCCAACATTACATCGATCGCTGCCGGGTCCGATAACAGCTTTGCCGTGACTCGTGACGGTAAGGTCTACTCATGGGGCTTCTCGGCCAATTATCAGACCGGCCAAGGCACCATCGACGATATCGAGAAGCCCACGGTCATCGACAACACGGCCATCCGTGACAAGAAAATCATCGCCGCCTACGGCGGAGGCCAGTTTTCCGTCCTGGCCGGCGAGTCCGAGGCCGGCCCCGCGACCAACGGCATCAATGGCAAGTAGTGTTTTCTCCCACCGTCGGAGAGGGTTCGCCGAACGGCACGGCGCAGCATGATTGGTAGTGGGGGGTCTATAATAATGTAATGTGCCATACCGACTCAACTTTGGAGGAATGATCATACTCGCGGGCTTTTTTCTTCTTCGTTTCTTACTTTCACTGCCCCAGGCCATTTTCACCGGCATTCACGCGGCGCTTCGCCTGTTCGTTGCCCGCCCTCACGCGTGGCCCTCCTTTCGGGATAGGCAGGGCCGTCTGGGCGCAGGCCACGCCGGGCAGGGAAAGCTGTTCACCTCTCTCCCATGGCGTTTGTGCATTTTGCAAGGCGAGGATCGCAAAGGCCGAAGGAACCGTCTCCATAGCAGAACAACAGAAAAACAAAGGAACCATCGGCGCGACACGGAACAGGCACAGACGCATAACGGGCCACGGACGACACAGTCCACACGGAGGGCCTGTTTTTCTATCGGGTTGCGATTGTATCACATAGACTTTTGGTTGAATAACAACAGCGTAATTCTCGGCTTGTGCCCTCCGGCCTTGCCCACGTTTCTCTGCCTCGACTCCAGCCGTCCTCGACGCCGACGGTCGGAGGTCTGCTCCATTCAGGTCCACTGTAAATACAGGTTTCTAGCTGCTCATCTAACGTCTTGGCCGTGACTATTCACCGAAAGGCGGCTTCGGGTGATGCACCCGATTTCTCAAACTTGCCGCCCTTTCTCCCCCCCACCCTTCGCGCCCCCGTGTTCTTGTCTTGTCCGCAAGGCCCGTGCATGCGAGGATCGCCCTCTCTGATGCACACGCATTTGCCCGAGTTGCGATGTGGCTCCCTACGTAGCCGTGAAGTCGTTCACCGTGCAGATGTGCGCCGCCCCTTCAGGTGTTGAGCTTGGCGGCGGCGTTGGCGAGCGAACCGCTGCCCCGGCTGCTGAAGATGCCGATGATGCCGAAGCCGACGTAGAAGAGGGCCAGGGGGTAGGCGACCAGGCCCCTCATGCCCCTCATGCGGCCGACGGCGCAGAACATGCCGCTGGCGCTGTACGTGCACCAGACGATGGCGGCGGTCGTCAGGACGATTCCGATGGGCGTGTCCATGGGCATGACGACGCCGAACAGGCTGGTGGCGACGAGGGGCAGGAGGCAGTAGCCGAGCACGGAGGCGGAGCGGGGGAAGGTGAGCGTCGCAGAGAAGTGGCCGCCATGCTGCATATGCGACTGGGCGGGCGGCTCGCTGTACTGCGGGTGGAAGGACTGCGAGCTCTGCGGCTCCGACGGCGACATGAGCGACAGGATCATGTGCAGTGATGTCGAGCCGAGGAGGGCCAGGCCGTAGATGTAGCCGAAATGGACCTTGCCGGAAAACAGAAGGAAGGTGCCGAAGAGCAGGAAGAAGAGGATGGGGCCGGCCAGGTCGGAGTCGTCCATCAGGTGCTGATCGATGTGTCTGAAGGGGTTGAGGACAGCCAGCGTCTGCGCAGCAACATCCGGTTAGCAGCAGCAACTTTTCGATGGAGCTGGAGGTGCCCGAAGGGACATCGAAAGGGGGGAAGAGTCCGAGCCAGCCAGAGGAGTCATGCCGACCTTCTTTTGGATGTGAGCAAAGTTGACGCCCAGCTCCTCCCACAGCGGCGGCTCCCCGTCGTAGCCTTCGGTGGAAAAGGCTGCCAGCCAGCCGGTCCGCAGCCCGCCCTGCTCGCCCATGCGGCCGGAGACGCCGAAGCTGGCGGAGGAGAAGCCGGCCTGGGCGCCGCCGCCGCCACCGCCGCCGCCGCCGTAGCCATAGGCAGCCTGGTGCGGCGTGGCAGAGCCGGAGACGGCCGGGGCGTACGACGACGAGTAGAACTGCAGGTTCTGGGCGCCGGCTCCGGCGGGGGGTGCCCCGTAGGACGGGTTGTTGGCCTGCGCGCCGTAGAAGCTCGACATGATCGGACGCGGGTTTGGGCGGAGACGCGGGGGGAGCGCGCGCGGCCTGGGGAGGGCCGGGGGGAAGAGCAGAAACGGATGACGAGTATAAAGAGGGAGTGGGAGGGCAAGTGGACAAGCTGGACGGAACCGGCGCGTCGATGGAGGCCGACGCGGCGTGCGGATGCGTGGCGGGGAACGACGTCGCGATGGTGGCTCGGATGACCGACCGCTTGTAGCCAAGCTGGCCCCGGCCGACGGCTTGCTCTGAAAGCTCGGCGCGCGAGGCTGAGCTGGCCGTACGGCGGCTGCAAGCTACTGGCTCTAGGCGTTCGCGCGGGCTTAGCTAAGACAGTAGCCTCGCGGGTGCCTCGAGTTTTAGGCATTTGTAGCGGAGAGACTGATTAGCTAATCTGGGAGCAAGTGTCCAAAACCCGTCTTCCGATGGGCGAAAACGACGGCGTGGTGCTCGGAGAAGCGCCTGCAGTCGACAGTCAACGGCCACAATCACAATCAAGCTCTTGACGCGGCACGTGGCCAGCTTTTCATGCTGCCATTTCGCCGACGGGTCTCTCGTGACCGCAACGACATCTCGTTTGACACTGAGGTCCAGGCAGCTCTTCACGGGACGGCAACGGGGCTTGAACAAACTCAGGGTACGGCAAGGGGAGCTGCAGGCCTGATGGGCCTATCTACAGGCACCGGACGCAGGGGGTGAGGCCGACGTCACAGGTCGAGCCGAACTTCGCGCGACAAAGCCTGTCCTCGTCCCGACTCTCTTTTTTGACTCGTCGTCGGTCCGCCTTGTGAGCCTCGGTTTCGTGGCCATGACCAGCCGAACGGGCGGTTCTAGAAAGGACGAGGCAGGCTCTCCGCGGGACGCCTTTCAGCCTGTTTGATCGACTGAGCCAACTCTATTACCCGATCTGACCTATTATCGGCCGCCTTTGAGAGGGCGAAGAGTTTGGTGCGTCGGCCGCTGGGGGCGATCTTGACGTCGTATGTACACTCGCCCAGCGCCCGAGTCATTTTTTTCGGCACCTCGTCGTTTCGGCCGCGGCATGGGGGTTGGGAAGATACGAGCCCATACACTCGTTTCAACTCGTTCTTCAGGTATGCCGTCATCACAGCCAAAACAATCGACCCACGGCGGCCCCCGTCCTGTCGTGGCGACCTCAGGCCAACGAGTAACGAGCCCATCCAGTCACGGCGCGGTCCCCCGTTGGCGGGAGACCTGTCAAGGATTCGAGGCCAATGATTCCTCCACGGACTGTGGAGAACGCCCGGGCCCTCTCCCAGCACAGCCTACCAGGTGGTCACTAGGGGGAAAAAAGAAAGAAAAGACAGCTTCGGAGCGCGCATCTATTTATGGGACATGGAGACAATCAGCCACGGGAAAAACATGAAGTCTGTCAGGTATTCCGCCTTGCGCCATGCAGTGCCGCACAAGACTGTTGGCCTTGCCGAGGAAGCCGCCCCAAGCCGGCGTTGAAGCCGGCGTCCGGGCCGGACGGGCGGGGCGCCTTTGCGTGGAAGCGGCTTGAAAAGTGGCTCGAGTCTGTCGTTCTACAGTACCCACCCAGGCAGGCGGCTGTGGAAGAAGACCCCAACGTGTCAGACGCGCACGCCCGTACTGACTGGCACAGGCCTGCCCGTCAGCTCTCGAGCGTAGCAATATGCGACGCACGGTTTCCTGGCAACGCGAGCCTGCTCGTATAGCCGCTGCTCGACTGCTGTGGCTTTCAGCTGCCACTCTGATGTGTCGCCGCGGGTCAGCGACCGTCGTCAGCGGACGACGTAAGTCACCACCATTTCGTGCCTCGGGCTCCCAACCTGTGCGGAGCACGGGGCGCCTCGTCGGTGGCCGCTCATCCCTTGCCTCCCTCCCCCGGCCGGCCCATCTTTTCCCCTTCATGACGGGCCCAGGGGTTCGCCCTAGGGACTGCCATGCTCGACTCCGGCCAGACTAACCATTAGTCAGGCCATCGGCATGATGCCGCTGCTGGGCGACTCGGGCTCGTACAAGACGGCCGCTTGCCCGTGATTCATGGGCCCAGGTCCATCCTGGTCCGCCTCGTTTCACCTCCCAACGTCGCCGGGGCGCGGCTACCGGCCTTGCTGTGAGCACGTAACAACGCCTCATGCTGCGAAGGATTACGCAAACGCCGTCACAGCCCCCTTCCCGAGAGTGGCCACCGAGGCGGGTGGTGGTGGGCGGCGGCCGACGCCCAGCCGCAGAGCTGTTGTGCTACAAGCAGCCAGCCTCGCGGCTATCGGGACGTTGGCCGTCTATGCCTTGATCCATACCACGGCGTATAAAGGACGCAAGATGCCCCCGAACCTCTTGTCCCCCGACCTCTTGCCCGTTCATTCCCATCACAGGCTCCAGTCGACTCCCCGCGGCCTATATCACACTGCGACTTGATTCAGCCTGCCCCTGTCCTTGGCTTCTTTGCTTCCAAGGCTCGTCAACACCTACCTGCCGCCTCCCTCCGCAGTATACGTACACATCCTCCTCCGTCTTTCATCCACAAGGTCCATCGTCGCCATGCGTCCCTCCGCACTCCTCCTCTTGGCCGTCCCTGCACTGGCCCAGGTTCCCGGTGATGATTTGCCTGAGTCCACGTCCAGCAGCAGCAGCAGCTTAGGAGGCGTGGCGACGTCGAGCGTCTCCTCCTCGTCCACAGCCACGACCACGTCGGGATCCGGGACCGCCTCAGGCCTACCGGGTGGTTCGGGCGGCTTGTCCAACTCATCATCGACTACCACGTCACGAAGCTCCTCGTCGCGGACGGCCCTGCCATCTTCCACTCCCAGCGGCGGCTCTTCCGGAGGCAGTGGCGGTAGCGGCAGCAACGGTGGCAGCGGCAGCTCGGGAGTTTCGGCCGCCGCCGTCGTCCCAGGCACCTGGCTGGCACTCAGCGCCGTCTTCGCCTTTGCCGCATTGCAGCTTTGAGAAGGTTGATGATGATCAGATCAGGGGAGAAAGAGAAAGAGCAAGGGAGGGGGGAAACGAAGTACAGGGTCCGCCGCAAAGTCTTGTCCATGGTTGGAATCCTTGGCTCGCAACGGACAGCTTCCGCCGAAGTCTAGTCCGAAGTCAATCCTTAACGAGTATATGTGCAAAGGGGTCCCGGCAAGGGGTCCACTAATCGAGAGCCGCGGGCGTATCTGGATTGGGATGCGGCGTTTTTTGCTCCCCTGAATTCGAGGACAGCTAGCATGGAAGCTACGAGAATTTTGCCGCATGGGTCTCCTCTTTTTCACACACGTTGTCCACGCCTCGGGCGCATGGAACAGTTTGCGAGCGTATGATACACAGACTAAGATGAAATGAACCAACGTTACCACTGCTCTCTCTCTCTCTGTCTCGCGATGCGCCCAACAGGAAAGTTCGACACGCCCTTCAAAGCTCGGAGTCCCTCCCCATCAAAGATTGCGAGGACAAGGACTTGGTCGGGGAAAGGTCTGCGTGTCCGGACCTGAGCGTTTCACGGCCGCCGTGGCTGCGGCGAAGGGCCCGAAGTCGCGGACGAGGTCCAGGGACGTGGCGGATGAGGCGGAGGGCGCGCGCCGCCTCGGGCTTCCGCTGTTCCGAAGAGGCGCCCTGGCCTCTGAGAGGTCGGCCAGTTGGGTGGAGGAGGGCCTGCTGCAAGTCGTGCCCGTTGCGCGCTTTACTCGTCGTCGTCAGCGTCGCGGCAGCCGAGATAAGGCTGTCTGGACCGGCTGCTCGAGCAGGGATGGACACGCGTGTGGGTATCTCTCCCTCTCGCTTCCCTCACTTCTTGTTCTTCGTTTTTTTTTCCCGTGGTTGCGTTCAAGCAGCTCTCCTCCTCCAGAGGCCTCTCTCTTTCATTTTCCTCACCTCTTTCATTTTCCTCACCTTCTCCATTTTCCTCGGCTCTTCCCTGTCGCCGCAGCGAATGACGAAGAGCACAGCACCACGTCGGCCGCCCGCCGCCGGCTTCGTGGCTCAACGAGGCTGGCGTCGCCGCCGTCTGATCGACGTGGGTCGTCGGCGAGCAGGGGCTATGACGTCTGCCCAAGGGGGGTAAGGGAGGGGAACCGGAACGGGCAGCAGAGGCGAGGCCGATTCCACCGCCTTGCCTCCCTTTCGCCTGACCTTCCGGATTCGAGTCAAGCGGATCGGGGCGGGCGCGGAGGCGGGGGATGTCCGAGGGAGAGGAAAAGCAGCGGCCTGCGCAAGAGAGTGCAGAGCTTATCGCTACCTTACACAATGTCCGATGGCCGCGCACACGTCAGGTGATGGAACGTTGTTCCGAGAAAGCGCACTTGTCTGTGCGGACGTCACCCGTCGCCGGACGGACCGCCGCAGCGCTGTCTTTCCGTCTCCTCTGCGGCCCGCGGGGCAGCGAGCCGGGACCGAGTCCGATCTCGATTGCGCCCCCGCCGTCTGATCCCCTCCCGGGAGAAGGGGGAGGGGGGCTTCGGGTACGAGCAGCTCGTCGCTTGCCGGCCTGCTTGTGAGGGGCCGGAGGTCGCGGTCCGTGGACCCGCGCTTGATCGCCCTCTTCCTCCGGCACCCGGTCCCGGTACGTGGGGTTCAGACCGCGCGGACGAGCTCGTCCCGGGCCGGCGCTTTCAGATGCTCCTTATCTGCGCCCCCATCGTCGTCAGCGGCATGTCCGACACCGGCAAACGTGACGTCGAGATGGCGGACGAAATGCCGACATGCGCGGCGGACCGCCTCGCGAAGCCGGCGTTGGTCCTTGGTCCGTTGTCGCTGACGGCTCGCCACTGGAATATCTTGCTGGCGGCTGCGAGCCTTCTCTACATGTAGCCGCTCGGGGTCTTAGCGGCATGGTCATGGATTCGTGGCCGTTGTCGCCGCCGAGACTCAAGGTAACCATCGCCAGTTTGCGTACCAAGCCCACACCTGACCCTGGCCGATTACATGTCCACGAGTTTGTCCCGTTCCCCCATCTCGCCAGGATCAGACCGTCAATGCTATAGCCCTGTTAGGCCTATGGAGTTACTGTCCGCTTCGTCGTACTGGAAATCACATGTTCTTCTAACAGGAGGCTCAATCATGTATACTTGTATCTGTTTACATGTATGTGAGATCAGGTTCCGTTCATGGTCTATTTAAGGCAACACCAACCGATAGTACAAAGGTGTTCAGCACAGCACCCTGGCAGCCCGGGCCGTAATGACGTTCGTTTTAGTACAATCAAGTGATGACTCTTGACAGATAGCCTCTAGAGATACAGGCAAAGCAGAAAGGGTATCACCACCGTCATTGCTGCTACCAACACATGGCTAAGGCGCGCCTAACGAGCCTCGTTCTATATGAATTGCCTTGATCTCTGCCTCGACTACATATAACCAGGTACCTTAGTAGTTGCCTAGCCCTGCCTCAACGGCGTAAGTCTACAGTGTAGGTCTTCATACAGTCACTCTGTTAGATGGCAACAAAATGTTTGCGTAAACTACTTGTTGTCTTCTTACTCCTGTACGCCTGTCTTATGCTATCTTTCTCGTACGTGCCCCTTTCTGCCCCCCTCCTTTTTTTCCCCTCTCTCCTAGCTTTGTTTTTTTATAGAGCAAAATATAGCGTTCCGGCTAACGTAGCCGTATGTGTATAATTCACGTGAAGGTAAAAGAGTATTAGAGCGTATATACCCGGATCTCTAGCAGTCGTCGCTGCCGCACGCTTGACCTCCCTTTATTCCTATACCTGCCTCTATCTACGTCTATATCTGTCCGCCTCCGTCCGCTTCCGCCCACCTCTGCCCACCTCTGCGTGCCTCTCTCTTTGCCCTCTATGCTTGTCGTCCCTCTGCCCGCTTCTCTGCCTCTCGTGTGTGCCTTTCGCACCTCTGCCTTCTATGCCCTCTACACTCTATGCCTCTCTCGTACGTGCTCTCTATACTCTCTATGTCTATATACACAGAGAGAGGGGGATTAAGCAAAGCTAGGGGGGTGCAGAGAATACGATAATGGACGACGAGCACCTTCTAGCTTTGCTTCTTTAATGAGATTTCAATATAAGAGATTTATATGGGCCCCACCCTTAAGTCGAGCGGCAATTAGCTAGATTCTTCCCGTCGTTTTGCCGTCGGAACCCCACGGCCGGCGTAGGCGCAGGCGTAGGCGAGTAACGCCCGCCGCAGGCGGAAGCTCGCCGCAGGCGCCCCCGGAGGGCCCCCGGAGGGCCCCCGGAGGGAAAGTAAAAGAGATCTATTTGATACCTATATAGAGAGAGGCAGCGAGAGAGGTAGCGAGAGAGGTAG
>NJEV01000630.1:310-15043 GCA_002591385.1 Cordyceps sp. RAO-2017
GCGTGGTGGGCCGTCCAGGCCCGATCCATGGCTGTCTCTCCTATGCGAACCATCATCTCTCGACCACGACGGCCCTCCTTACGTAGGAATGGGCAGGCATGTGCTTGCCGTGCCGCGCCATTGCCCGGCCAGGCCCCCGAGCGCAGACGGGAGCAGAGTAGATCGTCCGTCCATCCATGGGCTCGGAGCTGGACGGGGGCTGTGTGCACATACTGTAGACTACTGCTGCTGCCCGAGCCGAGCCTCTCAGGCCGCTCCGGTCTCGATGGATGGCCGGCCGCTGGTTGCATCTCGTTCCGCTGCCCATCGACGCATTCCGTGCGGATACTCGCTCGCTCTCTGCCACGTCCACGTCCAGCATCAGCTGCGGACAGGCAAATCGAATCGCAAATTGCCGTTGCCGCATCGTCATCTCGGTAAACAAAGCACCAAGGCACGAGCAGTAGCAGCACACACACACACGGTCGTGTTTTGTTTCAAACGGGCCTTATCAAACACCATGTCTAAGACGCGTGGGACCAGGCCAACGAGCACGCCACACCCAAGTCGAGCATCGTGGCCTACCTAGCGGCGGCTCATGTTTCGCACCCGCCCGCCTGCCTACCCGGCAACGATATAGCAAACATATCGAGTCGCTGCTCTGCGGGCCGTGAGAAAAAAAAATAAAGGAGGGGAGGGGGAGAGGTACACGGTTCGTGCCTTGCACATGTCATATCAGTTCGCACCGCCGGACGCAAAGGTACCGGCCGGACAGCTCCGCAGGCGGCGGCCGAGGCAGACGGGCGGCCACGGAGGTCGTGGTCGAAGGCAGCGAGAGACGGAGCAAAGGCGCCCATGGCTACCCGCCCAGTCCTGCGGGTCCAGAGGTGGCGCGGCGGAGCAGGCAAGGTCCCTGCCAAGAGCCGAGGAAATCAGGAATACCACTGCTTATTCGTCGTACAGAGATGCTGGCTGGCCCTCTCTCCAGCCAGCCGCCCGCCTCTGCTTTTGCCTTTTCTTTGGCGAGGCGAGCCGGGCCCTACTGTGCCGTTGCACTGTCCGTCCACCCGCACGCACTCACTTGCCATGCCCAATTCCCGTCGTCGTATTTCTTTTTTTACCCTTTCCCTCTTTGAGGTCGCCGACGCGGTGGAGGCAGGGCCGGAGGAGTAGGAGCCGTAAGCCCGGGCATGCGTAGTCGCAACAGGCCCGACGAGGGCCTCGAGCTGCTTGGCGCGGGGACGTTGGACGTGTCCGGTGCCCGGAGGGGCCAGCGATTGCACGCTCCATGTAGGAGAGCTGGAGAGAAACAGAGGAGGGGAGAGGGAGAGGGGCTCGTACCGGCAGGCAACGTAATGCGGCAATCCGACTCGGTCCAGCCCCTCCGTCCATCGATTGATTGCCACGGATGCGTGCGGGCGGACTGCCGTGTCTAGGGGCGGACGAATGAGTAGAGTTCTGCCGATCGAGATGGACGTGGACAGACGGTCAGGCGATGATGCGCCGGGTGGCTGCGGTGAGGGCGAGTGGCCGGTCGAGGCGCTGGCATCAGCTGCTGCTGCCGTGGCCGGAGTCCCGGATGGGGCAGCGGACGATGATGACAGCTGGCCGGGCCGGAAAGCGCAGCCGGCCGATGGCTGCGGATAAAAGCGGGCCCGCCCGGGCTGGATTCGGGAGCGCTCCGTACAGTGTGCCCAGTTTTCTGGGTGTCACTTGGCCAGGGGCCCTGACTAGCGCCCGATGCGGCTTATGCCGCGGCCGGTCCCCCGCCCGGGCCCCGTCATCGCGAGGGCGGCACAATTTTAGTTTGGGCGCCTGTCATTCTTTTTTTTTGTTCCAGCTTCGTTCGATTCGTCCGTTCTGGAGGTGTGCGCTTACACACATACTCTTGTTCCGCTTTGGCTTCGCCGCCCGTCCCCGCCCGAGGGATTCCCGCGCCTCTGCTCCGACTCCTGAGCGCGGCCAGGGTTACCGGCTCCACCGCCTCGCTTGCCATGAGGCCGAGCCGGAGCAAGTTTGGCCCTGGCCGCCATGCGGAAGAGAAGCTTGGCAGGGATTCGCTAATCGGCCGCGCCTTTCTCCGCCCCGACCTGGCGTTAGCGGCGGTGGGCTGGGAAGTTTGCCTGGCCATGGCGACATTTCGATCCCCTCCCCCCTCCCTTTCGACCGAGGCACAAGTCCATCTCCAAGTCGCGAGTTGGAGGTAGCATGCGCCTCCACCGCGCGTCGTGAGAGGCCAACGGAAGAGGAAGGCATCTGCGGACGGGACGTGGTCGTCGCCTCGCCCGCTTCCCCTCACAGAAGCGTGCCGGGTAGGTAGGTGGCTCCGGTTGCCAGCAAAGTTGCTCGAGTATATAGCCGAGGGGTCATGGTGCAAAAAGTTCCTCATGCTAAGTTCCTTGGGGGGGGGACAGGAGAGACGAGCACGTGCATAACGCAAGACGAGCATGCACGCAGGGTCGCCTGCGAGGCCCAACAGTGCATTTGGCGCTGTGCGATGCTACCCCAGCAGGCACCTGCACATGCCGTGCTCGAGGTATTACTCCTCGACTCTCTTGAACAGCCTGTGGTTTCTCCGACTCGCTAGTCACGGCCCGAGTGGGAACTCTCTTTCCGCCTCGTCCGAAAGCCGGGAGAGAATGTGGAGGGAAAAGAAAAAAAAACCAGTGGGAAGTAAGAGAGAGAGGGGGGGGGGAAGAGGCCGTATCGGGCCAAAACACTGCACCGATCCAGAATATAGCGCATCCTTGATTATGATGAGGGGATCTCGGGGGTTAAGGCGGGAAATAAGCAGACTTCAGGACCCCCACTCCGCGGCGAGAGCAGATTGTGCGATCGGGCATCCAATCAAAGCAAAAGGAAACAAGAGACGTGGTGATAAAAGAGAGCGACAGGATAAGCAAGGAAGCCGGAAGATGGAAGAACAATCCAGAAGGTGGAACCGGTTGAGGCAACAGGCCCCGTCGGCCAATGTACCGCGGTATCGCGAAGCTGCAGTCAGGCTGGGGGCCGATGCTCCGATAAGCACGCAGAGCTCGAGACGCCAAGCACTCGGTGAAGAGGGCGACGGTCAGGCGGCGCGATGGCGCGTGCCAGCGACGACGCTGGGCACAGATGCGCCACCGCACCTAAATTTCCGATAGGGACGTGGCGCGTCCGCTGGCAGCCCGTTCTGGCTCGCGCGTCGACCAGACAGACAAGGGAACCCGCCGGCGATGGCGGCATGGGCCGGCTGGACGGGCTGTGGCCCGCTGGGCTGCCGGCGAGACGAACGAGGCATGGCAATCCGCAATCTCGCCCTCTTCTCCCTCTGGCCGCGTCCTCGGTCGGGACGGCAGAAGGGCGGGCAGGCGGCTCGACGTCATAGGCCGTTGTCGAAACCCCATTGAATGCCGTCGTCGCCGCGGCGCAGACGAGGGCCATGTACGAACCAACGCCTGCTGCCGAAGGGGCACCAACGCCTGCTGCCGAGCACGACGAGGTCGAGCCGTCCGTCACGGGCCGTCCATCTCGGAATCTGCTGCGCCTGTCCGTCCGCGGGCGGCGTCGACGCTGATCGCCGTAGTGGTGGTCCAAGCCATGCACGGCTGCATGCTGTGGACTGGGCCGCCGCCCTCCCTCTCCTCTCGCTCGTATCCGCCGCCGCAGCCGCAGCCGCAGCCGCGTCGTCGTCGGCAGTCGATCGGGCAGTGCCTGGTCAGCAGCAAACCTTGGGCGCCGGCCGTTCTCGTGCCACCGCCCACGCAGCCAGATCCAGCGTTGTATGCGTGCCTGCATGCGTGCGCCACGGCTTCTGTCCCGGAGCCTCCTCGGGTCCTGCCCTGCCCTGTGCGACCTCCCCCCTTCAGGCCCCTATTGCTAGGTGGCGCTGAGCTCGGGCGCCCGCCTGCCCTGTCACCGCAGGCTCACGCAAGGGGCAGCCAACACCCAACTTCCCAACCGTCCTCCTTCCTCCTTGACCTCTTTTTTTTTCTTTTTTTCGTCCCTTTCTTCATTTCCGCTTCTCTCGCGCACGACCTCACTCACTGCTTCTCCTCCGCCGCCTCTTTTCCTATCCGGCAGCCTCTTCGTCCAACGGCTTCGAGGGCAGAGGATCGAGGGAGAGGAAAAAAAAAACATCGCCAGCCCGTCTCGGCCGATGCGCGGCGCGCGCGCGCTGTCCCTCGTCATCCCCGCGCCCGCAGAATTCCAGCCAGAGCTGCGCCTGCCCGCCCTGTCTCTCTCCCCTCTGCCGTCGAGGAGGCCTTCCATTGGCATCAGTGGCTCATCGAAGCCGCTCCGACTCGACGACTCTCGCATTTCGCCTCGCCTTGTCGCCCTGACGCCCGGCTGCCAGCCATGTTCCGCTGGCTCGTCAACGTCGGCTTCCTGGCCCTGCCAGTGGCCGCCACGCTGGGCATCCTGCTGGGCCTCCAGATGCACCGCCAGTCCACCGGCCAGGCGCCGCTGTTCGGCCCGCCGCGGGACAACAAGAGGGTCGAGAAGACGTATTGTCAGAAGTCGTTTGGCATCCACCCCGACACGAGGGGCCTGGAATACACCCGTCCGTCTCCCCCATCTTCCTCCGTCGCCTGGATTGCGCTGACCCGGCCGATGCTGCAGTAAACCCCAACCAATGGGCTTGGGACGAGGGCGACCCGGGCTTCCTGTGTATGAATGTGCGTGCAGAGGCCCCCCCCCTTGACCCCCTCGATGAGGCCGTGCTCAGACTCTTCAGGTGACGACGAACAACAACCAGACGTATGCGTCCCAGACGACGGCGCCGCCGTTCCGAGTCTTCTGGCAATATCCCCAGGCCACCGACGGCCAGCCCGTGCACGCCTTCCCCAACATCAAGGTCGAGGGCGACGTGCTGCCGGCCAAGCTCGACAGCGTCAAGCAGATGAACATCGACATGCAGTGGATCATGCGCCTCGACAACAAGACGGACGCCCCGACCGACGTCGACGAGCTGCAGACGGGCAACGTCAACTCCAACGTCGCCATCGACATGTTCATGGACAGCGACAAGTCCAAGGCGGCCGACAGCGAGCGCGCCGCCTACGAAGTCATGGTCTGGTTCGCCGCCGTCGGCCCGGCCACCTTTGCCATTGGCCAGAAAAAAGGCCCCATCATGTCCAAGATCCTGGACGGAGCCCACTTGTACGGCCGCCCCGTCCGCCCGCCCCCCCTCCCGTGCCCGTGCCGCGCCGGACGCTGACGATGCCTCCGCCCCGAAGTTATCTGTACTTTGACAAGAATGACCGGGGCCAGAACGTCCTGACCTGGAAATCGTCCGACATCGCCCACGACTTCCACGGCGACATCTCGCCCCTCATGAATGAGATTCTGCGCACCCGGAGGGAGGGCTTCCCCAGCCCCTCGGACTACCTCGGATACTTTAGTTTTGGCTCCGAAGCATACCACTCCGACAAGCCCGTCACATTTTCTGTACCATCCCTGTCAATAGACATTCGCAAATCTTGAATTGTAATGCCGCCATAGACTAATACTACAACCGACCCTATTCAGACGAGAGCCTCGACGGGCTGACCAAGTGGCGCCGAAAACGGGCCCGTGATGCCCGCCGTGGCACATGTTGTTGTTGGTGAGATGTCGATGCCGCTGCTCCACATCTTCGACTCGACCCTGCATCTCCGCGTCTCTCGTCTCTCGACGAGGATCACAATCTTTCCCCATTCCCCCAACGGAGGCAGTCCCTCTCATCTGGCCTGGATCAGGCAGCGGCCGCCCGACGGCGAGAGCAGGAAGTGGATCCGGGGCTTCATGTCGTTGTCGCTCATGCCTTCCAGCGACGACATCTCGGCTTCGGGGAAGGCCCGGAAGAAGGCGGCGGTGGCGAGGCGGAGCTCGATCTGGGCGAGATGCTGGCCGATGCACACTGCTCGCTGGTCGTCAGCAAGCCTGTTCCCTCCAGTGAGGGAGAGTGAGAGAGAGAGAGAGAGTGTGTGTGTGTATGTGTGAGGAGGTGAGTGAATGAGTGAGTGAGTGAGTGAGTGAGTGGGGGTGAGGGTGAGAAGGATTCCTGGGTTTGCCACTTGCCTCGAGGGCCGCGGCCGAACGGCATGAAGGACTCCTTCATGGCCTTTGTCGGCGCCGCCCAGCGGTCCGGGCGGAACTCGTTGGGCGCCGGGAAGATCTGCGGGTTGCGGTGCATGCTGAAGGCCTGGGTGCCGACGACGGTGCCCTCGTCGAACCAGTAGCCGGCCAGCTCGGCTCCGCCGGGAGGGACCTCGCGCGGCAGCGTCGACGGCGCGGCCGAGTACAGGCGCAGCGTCTCGTCGATGACCTGGTTCAGGAAGGGCAGGTCGCGCAGGCGCGCCTCGTCGAAGTCGGGCGGCAGGTCGCGCAGCTCGTCGACGAGCCGGGCGCGCACGCGCGGATGGCGGCAGACGGACCAGGTGAGAAAGGTCAACGTGTTGGCCGTGGTATCGCTGCCGGCGATGATGAAGGACTGTGCCTCGTCGCGGATCTCGTTGAAGGGCATCTTATTGTCGGCCTCGGCCTGGAAGACCTTGGTGAAGAGCGTCTGGCGCGACAGCCCCGGGTCGGCCTCGACCAGGCGCCGGTAGCGGTTCAGCGACTCGTCGGCGTAGCGCCTCATGTTGCGCGTCGCATCGACGGCGTCCCGGACCAAGGGTAGCGGCGTCACCGACTGGCTGAAGCGGACTAGCGATGGGAACGTCGAGCGAATGGCGCCGACCCTGCCGATGCGGTCGAGATCTCGCGCGTATGCGTCTTTCTGCCCCGCATAGTCAGTACATGATCACTGATGCTCATCATCGCCCTTCCTCTGCCCCTGGCTCGGGAAGACCCCTACTGTCTAGAACGCGTGGGGGTGGGAGACGGAGACCTCCACAGCCAAGACTTGCCTTGCCCAACTCCAGCATCTGGAACGACTGGCCAAAGGTCAGCTCTCCAATCACATCCGTCGCCATGAAGAGCCACCACTGAGCGACGTTTGTCGCGCCTTTCGATCGCATCTCGTCGCCCATGCGCTCGACGGCCAGGTCGATGCGGCTGCGCACCTGCGCCACGAGCGACTTGAGCGACGTCTCCGACAGGGGGCTGGCCAGCAGGCGGCGGTGGCGGCGGTGGAAGTCGACGTCGGTGGTTGAGAACATGGACTGCTGGCCGGGGGCGCCGATGGTGCGGTAGAAGTCGGCCTTGCGGAACGTCTCCTTGGTGCTGTAGATGGTCTTGACGGCCTCGAGCTCCATGATGGCCACCTCGTTGGGGCCGACGCGCACGACGGGTCCTACGGGGGAGGAGGTCAGCCTCTTCGCCCAAAGCGGCCGGCCATTCGATGACGGCAGAGTGGACGGATGGACGATGGGCGTGTGAAGCATCACGCATTGGCTACATACCGTATATCTGGTGAAGGGCATCCACGTAATAGGGTCGCGAGCCGTTGAGGAAGTGAAAATCAGCGACTAGGCCGGTCCATTTGGTGTACCACGGGCCGGGGACGCGCGACGTCGGCGCTCGAAGGACGCGGGAGACGGCCTGCGGCGATGCGGTCAGTCAGCGGCGGTTGGCCCGCGCGGGAGACGAGACGACGGACCCAGACGCAGGCCAGCGCCAGGGTGACGCCGACGGCGTACGAGCCGACCGATAGCTCGCGGACGAAGAGGCTCATGTCGGGAGAGGTTCGAGGGCAATACGCTGTTCGTGGCGCTGGCGAGAGAGGCTTTCTTCCAGGCCGGCTCGGGGATGCACGCGCCTCCCATTATATATAAGCACTTCACTCGTGGCGACGGGGCAGGGCGCGCGCCCGACCTGGCGAAGGCCACGTGCATGCACCGGCACACCATCAGATGTCGGTCGAGGGGCCGAACAGGCCGGACGATGGCCTCTCGTCTACACGTCCCGCGACGTCCGGCTGACGGCGCGAAGAAGCGGCCTTGTCGAGCATGGTTGAGGGAGGGGGTGACGCTGCTCGCGGCGGGGGAGATGAGCAGAGGAGGGAGTAGCGGCGCATGCGACGTCGGCAACGGCTTCGACGATGTCCGCTCCCATGGACGTCTGTTTCCTACAGAGCAGGGGGGCAAGGCACCGGGTCAGCCGTAGCGCGAAGCCGTCCCTCTCCCCGTTGGCACCGCACCCGCTGATAGTAGCCTAACAACCCAAGGGGACGAGGGATACCGGGGCGCCGGCACCGGTGAGCGCCGAGGCGCGAGCTCGTTGCAGCGGCGGCGGAAAGGAGGCGGCCAGGGTCGGCGAAGTCGCAGGTCCGAGAGGCCGATAAGGGGCCAGTCCGCGGGATGACGGCAGCAGACGAGACGAGCCAGGGCCTCCGCCGCCTCCCATTGGCTGGCCGCCGGTCGCCGGGCCGCTGCCCTCCCGCCCCGCGGACTGGGGAATGGTGCGGGGGAAGGGCAGGGATCTGTCCGGGGGGGGAGGAGGAGGCTTCACGGCCGAGCGGTCGACGTTTCGGCCTTGCCTCTGCTTGCCTGCGGTGGCGAGCGCGGCAGGTCGGCGTCCAGGCCCGTGTAAGTCCGGCACTTGGCGCCGGGCTGTGCGCACCATCTGCCGGTGAGGGCGGCCTAGGGCTTTGACGTGCATTAGCTCGTCCGGCGCCGGGCCAAGCTAGGAGGGCGCAGGCCGTGTTGATGGGCTCGATATGGGCGTCCGGCGCCGTCGGGTGGGAGTCACGGGCAAAGGGGTGAGAGCGGGTGACGTGAGCGCGCATCAACTCTGGCCGTCCTCTGCTCGCGTCCTGTCTGCTCTCTCTATCTCCGTCGAGCCGTCGGCCGAGCGGGCCCCGGCATCCATGCATTCCGCCACACCCATAATCCACATCGCGCCCTCTGCCTGTCACTCCATGGCCCAAGGACGCGCAGGCACCCTCTCCGGCTCACCAACGTCATCATCAGCGACCGCCGTCCTGCACAGCCATGTGCGACCTTGTTCTCCCACCCTCTCCCCATGTTTCCCAGGCCCCTTCGAGCCAACAACAACAAGAAGGACAGGCAGCCGTCTCACAGCGGCTGCAGCGGCGCAATGGGCCCCGTGACCGTCTCGCCAAAGGCGCCGAGCGTGCGGCCGCAGTCGGCCACAATCTCCTGCCCGTTGACGGCCGAGGCGAGGTCAGAGGCGAGGAAGACGCCGAGGTGGGCGATCTCGTCCGGCTGGATCAGCCTCGTGTACGCGTAGCGCGGCTCGGCCGGCGCCAACTGCTGCCACTCCTCCGGCGGCTGCGCCCGCACCTCGTCGTTGACCTGCCGCATGTCGTACTGCCCCCCGCCGCCGGCCTGCGCCGCGAGCGCCTTGGTCGTCGCCATCAGGCTCGTCTGCACGATGCCGGGCGCCATGGCGTTGACCCGCACGTGGTTCGCCGCCAGCTGCACGCACGCCGGCCGGATCATGCGCCCGACCGCGCCCTTGGCCGCGGCTGGTTTTGCTCGAGTCAGACACCGTTTCGTTCTTCCCGTCCTACCAACGACCGGGCAGGGCGGTTGGCGAAGACGGGAGTAAGCAGAGCTACCCACAGTAGCAGAAGTCGGCGACGGAGCCGCTGGTGCCGGCGATGGACGACGTCACCACGATGGAGCCCCCCGGCTTCGGCTTGTCCTCGGACACGACGGCCATGGCCTGGCCGCCGTACCGGATGGCCAGGAAGACGGACCGCTGCAGGACGGCCATGATGCGGTCGAAGTAGGCGCCGTCTGTTTCCTGGAGCGGCCTATTCGCCGAAGAAAAAAAAGCACACACATCCCGTCAGCAATGTCCCGGCGGGAGAAGAGGGTGCCAGTCCCGCACGCACCGGAAGCTGGCGACGCCGGCGTTGGCGAAGAAGAAGTCGAGGCGGCCGTGCCGGGCGACGATGCGCCGCAGCACGCGCGCCGTCTCCTCCTCGGACGAGACGTCGAGCGCCTCGCCGACGACCTCGCAGCCGGACCCGCCCGCCGCCACCTCCTCCTGCAGCGACGGCACGTTGACGAGGCTGAGGTCGGCCGCGTACACGGCCTTTGCGCCCGCCGCCGCCAGCCCGAGCACCAGCGACCGCCCGATGCCGTGCGGGGACCCGCTGCCCGTCACGATGCCCACCTTGCCGGCCAGGAGCGTCGGCGAAAAGGCCATGCTCTCTCTCGCTTGCGGGGGAGGCTTCGAAAGAGGAGAAATGGGACGAGGTCGGCCGGAGTCGTACTTCCGTCTGAAACCAGTTGCTGTTCCTGCGGCGGAGGATTCGCGAGGGCCTCGAGCAGGGTAATCAAATCAAAGCATAACCTCCCCCCGACTCGCCCTTCACCCAGAGCCTTTTTATACGTATGTTGGATCGGGAACGGCACGCGGGCGAAGGGAGCGTCTGCCAGGGTCGCTGCGACCCTGCCGACAGCAACCGGGGAGGCTGGCCGCCCCGCGAAAGAGACACCTTACGGCGGTGCCAGTCGACCGTGTGTGCATGTGGCTTGACCGATGATGCCCTCTCCTCCAGCTGGCTCCGATACCGTTCCCGTTGCATAGACGCCATGAACACGGCTGCACTTGGCGTGGGGCACGTCGTCATCTCGCGCCGTGCCTACATGTATGTACATCTGTGCTTGCACGGCTTGCCTGCATAGGGGCGAATCAGAGCTCGCTCGACGCCTTCCACCGAACGAGGCCGTTTCACAAACCGTTGTGGAGCTCCCCCTATTTCGTGCGATTTCAGAGTCCCCTATCTATAAATCACGTGGCTGTCAAATGTAAAGGATCAGCGATGATAGACTTGTACCGGCACGGGAAGTTGGTGCGCACCCTTTTGAGTGGTCGAACTGGCTGCGACAGCGGCAGCATCGTATTGCCCCCCCTATAACCGCCGACGGCTGGCTGCATGTATATTTCGCACCATGTTATGCCTACGAAGGCTGCTACCAGTATATAGGCGGCCCAGGCAGGTAGGAACTCACCTGCTATCGGTGGCCTACATGGCTTGGTTGTATAGGTGTGTGACTTCTCCCTCCGCGGGGCGGTAAGGGCAGCTACCTTGTCAAGCCATCTTTTCCAGTCTCATTTATTCTGCTCTCCCAATCCCCAGGCAACGATCTCTCAGGACTTCCGTCTTTCGAAGCACCCCCGCATTTCCGAGGTGCCGTGTGAAGGTTCCCCTCGAAATAAGAATACACAAGTCCCAGTGTGTTATCGCGTGAGCGGGGCATCGGGCCAACTCGAAAATGGACATTCAACCGAAATCCAAACATCAAGTCTGGGCCGGCCGGCGAGCAGAGAATCGAGATCGAGGTAGTTCAAGCGACGCTTGGACAGAAGCCGCGCAAAAGGACCGCGGAGCTCCTCATATAATGTACAAGTCAACTTTCCTTAAACTGCATTTTCCCACTATGACATCAAGTGATTAGCTGGTAAGAAGTGGAGCCTCGAGGACATTATAAACTGGACGTGCCAGACGTATTATCTCTTGCGTTCTTCCCACTAATCGCTCACTTCCGATATGTCCGACCATAATGGAGGTTCCCGAGTCTTTCTCGCGACATTGACCATGGCTCAGGCACGGAATCACACGGGCAAGGACGCCAGACCAAACAAGAGCATTAGAGTTGCATTTTTCCGCCACTAACCTCGACTATTGGGGTACTGTCGAAGCGCTTGAGAAACTTCACTGTTGGGTCGGGCATTGACGGTAGAAGCGGGTTCCGGACGGAGAGGTTGCCGTCTGATGAGCATAAAGAGACCTTGAAGACTTTTCAATGCTTCGTCGAAGTACACTCGATGTGAGACGATACAGAACGCAACTTCCAAGGCCTCACCAGTAGCAAAGAGCGCGGCGCAGGCTTCAAGTGTTACTGAAAAAGCGTACGATCACCACCTGACGATGTGATCATGATCGGCAAACGGTAAGCCAGGTATTGTCAAAGAAACATGCAAGCCGCCTCGCCTCTGCTGGGTAGTTGACAGTACATGCCAGGTGATCTGCCTTCGTTCACGTCTATCCGTTCGTCTCGCTACCCGGAGCCTGGAAGAGGCGCGAACCCGCAATTGAACGAACGCTGGGCTGGCCGGTATCCACCAGGAGGCAGAACATGGCCTTACATTGAGCCGACGGTGAAAGCGTCCCTCAGGCAAAACAGCTTCTGGCGACTGTGTACCATGAAAAGATGACTACATGATTCCAGGCCGTTCCGCCCGAAAGTTCGGTCTCGTTCAAATCTTACTCTAGTGCGCATAGTCTTGCCCATATACCTCATTCCAGTATAGACCGAAGGGTCAAGAAGTGCACTCCTACCATGTATGCTCTCAGATTATGGCAGTACGTCCGAGATTCCAGTGTCATAACGAATGAGGCGTTCCATAGTGCAGGCCTCGCAAGCATCTATATGCGTAGGCTAGCACTGATAATGCCCAGTCATCTCCCAATGGCGCCTCTCTCGTCACGCAAGCTACACATATGCACGTGGCCGGCATGTAGGCGCCACATTGGCTACGTTCGCAATGTTGGAGCCAGGTTCAATGTTACACGTACGCGCGTTGCCTTAATCTACAGTGTGATTACTGCCGCCTGAGAAATCTCTGTGCTGACCTACCTGATGTCTTTTGAAAGTCTGTGAAGTCCGAAAGACGCGGCGCGGCATAGAATTGGAATTTTATACTCTTCTTCGTCGTTACATCCTGGCGGTCTTGATATGAAAGTTCTAAGCTGGTTAGATGCAGGCGTTCCCATACGGAGGCGAAGCAGACGTATGCGATAGATTGGGCGTAATTACTTGGTTATGTTTGGTATCCTGATCCGAACGGATCAACAGAACCGGATAGTCCTAGTTAACCTTGGAGGGCTAGAAAGATTATACGTCGTAATAATAGGTTTCAAGAATAGCCCTGCCTACGCGTAAAGATTGATAGATAGGCACCTTTGCCCCTTGGGAGCGACGAGCGAGAATCGGCGGCCCGGGCGAGCCTCTCCAAATGCTGCAGGAGGCCGAGGACGGCATCGTCTTCTTGAACGAAGGCACCCGCACATTCACCCTCGGCAACGGCGCACGTTTCAAGGTCTACGCGAGCCCGTACACACCCACCCCCACGGCGTGCGGCGAGGGAGCCTGGGCGTTTCAATATCGGGACTCGCACCGCGTCGAAATCGACACCGACACCGACGTCGTCGTGACGCACCGCCCGCCCGCACGGCATCATGGACATGGCGGCGGACAAGAGACGCATCGGCTGCCCGGACCTCCTCGCCGCCGTGGCCCGATCACAGCCTAAGATACACTGCTTCGGCCACGTCCACAACGGCTTTCCGAAGCTCGTAGCCTGGCGGCGGCACATCTCGGACAAGCCGTCGGCCGTTGCACTTCTCCGACATCGACAACGATCGGTCCCGCCTCGTGCCCAATCTCGCCTCGCTCAAGAGGGAGGTGGCCGCTGGCGAGCAGCGCGGGCAATCCACATACCGTAGCGCAAGCCACTGCGGCGAGGACGAAGAGGGTCTCGCGGGCGGGCTTACGTTGATGGTCAACGCGGCCCTCGTGACGGACTATCGCCCGAGCCAACCCCCGTGGATGGTTGATGTCGAGCTGGCCCCGGCCACGGCAGCTGATGACGCATAATTCCGGCAAGAATCGGACAAATGATGGCGGGTGCAATTAACAATGCTTGCGATGAAGCCCGTTGATACCATCGGAGCAGAAAATCCATGGTTGGGTGCTAAGAGAGGGAAGTTGATGCGGACTGCTGTAAAATAAGCCAATCGGCTATTGTTCCTGGTTTCACACTTACGGGAGCGAATATCTCAAGGAGGTCTGGTACTTCAGCTCATGTTCAATAGCTGGCTATACATGTATATCTCTCCACCACTCGAACTAACGCCTTGCGCAAGAGTTGCCAAAGGTAGGACGAATCTTCTGACTGGTGTATATACTTACGTTTGAAACCTTAGATCTATAACCGCTTCTTCTCTAATCAAGTGATGTCAGCATGACGCACTACCTTCGCACGCCGTGCAGTGTGGATGCCGTGAGAGAATTGATTTACACACGGTGAAATGCTGTAACCCGCCTCCGTTACTATCTTTCCTCCCGTCGTAGTAGTTTGAATCGCATGATGGCTGAAAGGTACATGTAGAAACATACTGCCAAGGACATGTACGAAGTAACACTGAATATCTAAGTATAGAGAAGCCTGCCATTTAGGATAATATCAAGAGTCTATAAAGCTATAACGGCAGTAAGTCTGTCAAGTCTCAATTTCATGTCCTGGCCGCCGTTCTGATAGCGCTTATAATCATGACTCTCCCTCCCTATCTGCCCTGCCCCCTGTTTCCGCATCTGCCTTTTGCAACTTCGCGAAGTCACAGAGGGTACAGAGAACACCGGAGGCAGAGCAGGTTGTGGAGGCTCAGCTTTTCATACTGCATAGACACAATTCTGAGGCATTCCGCCGGTTATTTTCTTACACGTCCTTGCGGCAGGACACAACATCACGCAATGCCATCCGTTGAGGGTTAAAGACGCTTCTCGATGCCGTTCTCCTATCTGCAAGCTATCAGTCCCGAATGTACTGAAATTATATGCCGGTGAACATATTCATATATATCCGGCACTTTTACGGTATCAAAAATAGAGACAAATTGCGGCTTCACGGGGTCTTGGGGTGACTGCAGTTCCCCTGAAAGAATAACTGCGAGGTCGATACTCTTCCGACCAAGAAACGGTTCTGTTCGGCAGCGTTTGTAAACACACGTCCTATTCGCTGCTGACCTAGAAAAAAAACGGAGAGAACTCAAGGCGTAGTGAATGAAGCAAGTGAAGAATGGCACTCAGA
>NJEV01000631.1:938-15038 GCA_002591385.1 Cordyceps sp. RAO-2017
GCAGACGAGGGGGGAGGGGGGGGGGAAGGGCAAGAAGAGCAGCAGGCAGATGACGACGGAAGCCGGGCGGCCCAGAGACTGCTGCGGCGGGGCCCTCCTCGGCTTCCCGTCTTGGACGGCGCACGAGACGGACTCGGAAGAGCACACAGCGAGAGGGCGGCATCGCCTTGCAGCCCATCCGCCGATGGCCCTCTGGGCCCGAATTTCCTTTTCGAACCGGCTCTACATGTCCCCCCTCCCCCCTCGCTCTCCGCGTCCGCGCCGGCATTCGAAACCCATGTTCCTCCCTACTGCCGCCCGCCTTCGAAACCGGCCGGTAAGACGGGCGGTAGAGGGAGACAGAAGCGGGCTTGTCGGTGTGCGCGGCAAGGGAGACGGAGAAGCGGCGCTGCTGACGGGCGAGAGAGGGAGGGGGAGCGAGACGGCGCGGCGGGTGCCGATGGAGCGGGGGACGATACCGCGACGGAAGCTCGGGGCTCGACGAGACGGCCGGCCAAAGATTGACCGTCTCTCGCAGCCCAAGCATTGCTTTTGGTCTCCCGAGGCCGTGTCGTTGGGCCGACATGGCTTCCCGGAGAGCCCCCGGCACACTCCCCCCCCCTTTCGTTCTGCCTCTCGGAGTGATCGTCCTCTTTCTCTGGCCCGTACTGTCAGTACACGATGCCTCTCCGCCTCTCCCACCCTCTCACACACGATGAGGGAGAGGGGGAGGGGGAGGGGGAAGGATACAGGGGGGAGGGCGGGCAGGGGGGAGGCTGGAAGGGTCCGGGGTCCCATGATATGGTCGATATGATGTGCTTCTCTTGTCAGCCCCGTGAGCCGTATCACCCACCACCCACCCCGCTACCAACAGGCTTGCGAATGCCCTCTCGCCCGTGCGCCGTGTCGTACGAAGGACTGAAACGGGCCGTCATCAGCGCGCCCGACGTTGTACGCGCCAGGTCAAAGCACACCCACGCTGCGTCGACACGCACGCTCGTCACCACCCACACCACCAGCGCCGCCCTCGTCACGAGCCACTTTGGGACCCAGCTCTCGCTGTCTTCCACCTGAAGTTGAAGGGGAGAGACAACAGACGAAGGGCGAGCAGGGTCGTATCTGAAACGGCTCCTTTGACCGCTGCCACGCAACCACCACCCGACGACTTGGGATCTGGCCAAGAGCGAGAATCGTACGAGCGGTCGCATCGCTGGCACCGTGGCCATCGGGGAAAAGGACGAACAGCTCGCTTCGCCCGCAGGGGGGGGAAGGAAAAAAGGGGGAGGGGGGAAGGGGAAAAAAAGACGGAATGGGAAAAAAAAAAGGAAAAAAAGGAAAAAAAGGAAAAAAAGAAGAATGTCGTTCGTCCGTCCCCTAGCCAGCCAGCCAGCCAGCCGCCATCAGGAGAAATAGAAAAGCGCGCCCGGTGCTTGGGTCCGGTCCGGGCGAATCAGCGGCCGCGGTCACAGGTTGCCGGCCACCGGTGCCGCAGGGAATGGCTGTCCAACAGACGAGGCAGAGACAGAGAGACGCAGACTGGACAGGATGGGGCCGGGAGAAAGAAAGGCAGGGCATAGATACGTGTCGCACAAATGGCGTGATTCGCATCTTGGATCCTCGACTCTGACAACAAGATGTGGCACATGCAGGCCTGTCTTTCTTTCCGCTCTTCAAGGCCCTCCTCCGCAGGCAAGGGGGAGGAAGAAGGTGGAGCGGGGGAGAAGGAGGAGGAGGAAGCAGAAGAGGAAGAAGAGGAAGCAGGACAAGGACATGACGACACCGAGGGACACGCGCCGACGCCGCCGCGAACCGCGACCCAATGATTATTGCCCGGTCCTCCTCCCCCTCGCCCCATTGGCAGAGCCGTCTGGGGTAAGGACCGGGGCAGCGGACAGGGGATCACGCCGCATGTGCATTGGAGACTCGAGACGATGTCGGTCAAGGCTTGCCCGGGCGCCTTTGCGGCCGTGTCTGCGTGGGCTCTGTGGCGCATCATGTGTCTTGTAAGGCGGGGACTCGGCCTCGGTGTAAGCCTGGGAGAAAGAGAGAGAAGAGAGGGACAGAGTGGGAGATAGATGGAGAGAAGGCCGGTCAGAGGAGCCAAGGAAAGGTGGCGGGCGAGGCAGGCAAAGGGGCGATGCTAAGAAAGACGTCTCAGGCCAGCTGAGCCTTGCACACCAGTTCAGCACGCGCTCGCCAGAAAGAAAAGAAAAAGGAAAAAAGAGTAGGATGAGAAGGGAGAGACAGACAGACTGACAGCTTCTTCCGTCGGCAAGTCTTCCATGCAGGGCACAGGCGACGGCAGAAGCGAAGCAAGAACAAGGGCAAGAAAAAAAAAGGGGGAGAGACTCACTCGCATATCTGCGCACACAAACGCCCGATGGGTGCGTCCAGACCAGCTCACTGTATGCAGGCTGTTCCGTAGACATCGTACGGGGGCACAACCACATACATGCCAGAGTACATCGTACGTGCCCGTCGAGTCTGGTCCTGCAGGCTGGCAGGCTGGCTGGCAGGCTGGCTGGCAGGCAGTCAGGCTGGCAGATAGGCAGATAGACCTGCGTCTGTTCTGTAGCATGTCTCAGCCGGACCAAGCTGTAGGAGAGCGCAGTGGCGACCGGGAAATGACCAACCTTTGGCCGGCAGCCGTTGACGCCATCGCCACTCCGAGTCCCTTTCCCAGGCCTGCCTGCCCACCCCTGGGAGGGGGCCGCATATCAAGGTTGCCTGTCTCGTCTCGCCTGCCCGCCTCTCGTCGACAGCCTCCCTCTCTGGCCGTCTGATTGTTTCTTTGTTTCATTGTCTCGCCATCCGTCTGCCCGTCTCTCCGTCCGGCCATCCGTCTGGTCGTCTGTCTGTTGTTCTGCCTTTATGCATGAGAGTGAGAATCGATCCATGACCGACGGGCCTCGCGCATGTCCGTGATGAATTCCGAGGCCCCCCCCCCCCCTGCCGGCCACACTTACAAACTCACACACACATGCGCACGCACGCACGCACGCAGCTGGCCGGCATCACGTCCTGGCCCAAACCGGCACCAACATTCGACCGGCCTGCCACGACCGCAGGAGAAAACAATGGGCTGCCGCGGCGGACTGGCAGACGAGGTGCCAGCTGGGCACTATCGGCACGATGCCGCGCCCGTCCCGCCCAGCCAAAGCCGGTCCTTGGCCGAGCCGCTCTCCCACCGACACTTGCTTCCGCACGCAAGACATTTCGCGCCCTTTTGGTCCTTTCTTGTCTCCCCTTTCCCAATCGGCGTTAAGCAGTGACGACCCTCCTGGCCGGCAATCCGAGTCCCCGTCCCGGCTCGTGGGATAAGACGTCTCGAGAAAGAGTGAGGGAAGAATCGGTGGTGAAGGCGCTCATGGGGCATTAGGCCCTCCCCCCTTCCTGGCCCCCCAGACCATGGTCAGCCCGCCGACGAATCTACACATGTACGCGTCGACGTATGTATGTACGAATGTGTCTTCCGGGATGACCCAAGCAATGGGCCGTGCATATCGAATAAGCGTCTAGTTCGACAAGGGCGCTGTCGACGTGCCACAAACGGCCGGCCCTAGCGACAGCGAGGGCCATGCTTCGTAAGGGGCAGAAGAAAGCAAGGGGGGCAAAAGGACGGGCTCTGATGGATGGGCGCGCCGCGGAGTCGCAACGCAACGGGACAAGCTGCCTACCGCCGCGATCCACACGAATAGCCTCACCGGCAGACCTGTGGGCTGACGGGAGAGGCGCGCGCGGCTATGGTGAGGCTAGCCGCCCGTCATTTATCGTCTCCGTTACTGGCGGCGAGGGCAGATGGAGCGGGTGGGAAAGACAAGGGGGAGTAAGAAGGGATCGGATCGACAGAAAGCATATTCGTACATACATACATGCGTGATGTATTCGCAAACATATTTGCATACAGTGTGTCGGCGCACATGCATGCTCGTATGCACTTACATATTTGCGGATAGTCGCATACGACATGGGGTCCTGCGCCGCTGCGGCAAATAGGCCTCGTCCAAAGGGCAATGGGCGAGAGAAGAGGGCGAGGGCGAAACAGCGGATGCGATCCGTCCAAGGTCAAGTGCCGTCTGTGCTCCCACGCGCATCCCCATCCCAGCCGGGGGTTGGAGGGTTGGAAGGGGGGGGATGCAGGGCGTCGCACGAGACAAGACTTGGTGGCCGCGGATGGCCGGCCGAGAGAAAGAGGTCTCATTGCTCGTCTCGCGGCGTCGAGCTGGTTCCTGCGTCAGGCCAAGGCATGCCCCATTCGTCCGCCATTTGGCAGCGCGTGGAAGCCTCTGGAAGGGGAGACCGGGACGAGAATGAGAGCGGCCCCGGGCGGCCCTGTCGTGGTACGGCATGCATGCCGGCCGATTCATCGGCAGCCCAACGTCCAGAGTCCAGACTGTGCGGTCGAGGCGGGAACAGCGTGACCGGAGAAAGCGTCACTTTTGCTTCGGCGCTTTGCAGCTTCACCATGCCGGCGCGCGCGATGCCCAAACGGCACGGAGCTAGGCTCTCCCCAGACTCACATACATGGCCGTCTCCCACATCCGGGGTATCATCGCGCCGGCTATGCGCACCTGGAGCCTTTGATTGGTGCCGCGGGTGGCGAGGGCGGGCGCTTGAGAGGAGTTCCGGGCAGATGACGGCGAGCAAGAGGACGAGCTTGAGACGGGTGGGTGGACGGGCGAGCTGGGCGCGCCTTGGCTGCTTCGTCCGAGCACAAGTCGCGATGGATTTGCGAGCCATGCGACCCCAGTCGTGACGGGGCGCAATCGTGTCGTGCAGGCCGGGGGCTTGATCGGACCTACAGTGCAAGGCGAGAGGAGACATGTGCCTTACTTTGGCCGACATTTGATAGGTACGGATACTTGCTGGTGCAGCATGTCGTTTCATTGGCCCACGCGACACGACGCAGATGTGTACAGTATGCATCTGAATTGTAATCATGACCCTGCAGTCAGGTCAGTCCACCGCCGTCTTTTTCTTCCACCGTGGCGGTCTCGACCGATGAGCAGCAGCGCGGGCGGTAAGCCACCATCGGCGTGGGCTTGGGCGTGGGCGTGGGCGTCGTCGTCGTCGTCGTCGTCACGGTCATGGCCGTCGTCGACGGCGGCAGCGGGAGCGGGCGCGGGCGCGGGAACAATTGTAAACGGTAGAGGCAACGGCTTGCTTCCCCTTGATCCCTGTCAGCCCGTCACGTCTGCGCGTTCATGGCCGTCGTCGTGTTTGTGCCACTCGAGATGAACCAGGCCAGCCAGCACGACACAGGCACAGGCGCTGGCTGGAAACGAGAGGGCGACGAGTGCGAAAAGCTCCGAACAAAGAAAAGAGGCAGGGGGGAGAAAAAAGGACGGCGACAGGCAGGGAGCGCGTCTCGCTAGTCGTGATTGAACGGCAATGGCGAAATGGGATGGGCCGGGATGGCGACCACGTGGGCCGGGGCGGCGGCGGCGGCGGCGTCCCAGCCAAAGGTTCCCTGGGATGGAGGAAGGCCGGATGAAACAGGGCGATCTGGCAGCCGCCTTGTCGGTGATAAAGCTGAGGAGAGGCGCGATGCCATCATACAGTATGCTGCTTGTCGGCGCTGCAGCTCCGGATGGTGGTGGTGATGGTGGAGATGGAGGAGGAGGAGGAGGTGGTGGTGGTCACTGACGGCCGTCTGTGGTTGGCTGGGCGGCTGCTCTGGGGGAGGAGGGTGGAAGTTTGTACTGAGGCATCGGGGCTCTAACAAGTCTGTACATTCGTCGTATCGGGTACTTTATCCAGGTACCGCATATCCAGGTACATCAGTCCATACACACGGCACGGGGTAGGCTGGCCATCGAGGTTCATCAGGCTGCAGGACGCAGGTGGTAGGTATGTGCCTTCCTCCTAATGCTTAGTCGGTTGTCGAGTGCGGCTGGTGCCTATTAGGTAAGAAGGAGGAAAGGGGGACAGACTCTCTCGCTCACCGTCACATCGCCGTCATGGTCGCGACTGCCGGCCATCAGCGGGCGTCTACGCGAGATACCTGCTGCGTACAGACATTGGCCCGCGGGACCCACCGAACGGTGCGCCGCCGTGCAAGTAGCGGCCATGTAGACAGTGTACATGGCTCCGGCCTTGCTGCTGGTGTCGCCGATGACGGGGCAAGGATTGGCAAGACGCGGAGGAGGGACGAGGCAGGTGCCAAGGAGGGTGGGGTTGAGGGAGGGAGTGCGGTGTGCAGCCTGCGCTGCCTCTCTCTGCTCCTCGGCCCTCCACCGCCTTTATGGATGGCAGAATGGGCGATGAGCGATGGGCACGATGGCCTCGAATCGGAGAGGCGAGGGGGAGGCTGGAGCCGGTGGGCACGTGGACCGTCGCATGTACAGGATACAGGAGACGCCCGCCTTGGCGGCGGTGCGAGGGGCGGAGCCGTGGCAGGTAGCGACTACACGTCTCGTTGACGTGTTGCTGCTGCGACGGCTTCTTGGAGGGAGCCAGAGCTGGGGCCCAACGCCCAGCTGCCACGTCAGGACCGCGACTCTGCTGCTGCTGCTGGTGCTCCTTGTCATGGCGCCGCCGTCAGTGCCCGACGACACCGTCCTGACGCCGTTGCTGCATCGCGCCCGGCTGGTTGGCGGGAGAAGGGGAGAGGCATGCGGTCCCGTGATGGCGGCGAAGACTGCTGACTGTACCCTTCTTGGAGGCGACGGAGGAAAAAAAAAGTCCCTTCACCGAGGCTTGACTGACCGTCTACAGGGCTGGGGATAGCGATACAGGCAGTCGACCTCGCAGGTACATGGCATGCACGGTGCCTTGCTGCGAATCTGGGGAGCAGTAGCCATCGAGGCTCGCAACCGAGATGGCCGGCCACCTGGTCCGCTCTGTAGCTCCCATGTCGTCTCCATGTACCTCCACCTTGGTCCCTCTCTTCCGCTTTGCCTCTCTTCCATCTCGGACCGATCAAGAGCAGGAGAGAGGGGAAGGAGAGAGGGGAAGGAGAGAGGGGAAGGAGAGCGGCAGAGGCAATGGGTTTCGGAGACGACCTGTTTTGGGGCTCCTTGTCCTCTCGCCTCGACAACGGGCGAGCCGGCCAGCCGGCTTCACCACTGCTAAAACTCGCTCGATGACGCACAGGCTACTAGTCCAGTCAAGGCAGCTCGCGGCCGGGATACACTCATCTAACACCGGTGTACCTACAGACATGCGGTCGTCGCCAGTCGCTCGAGGAGAGGAAGCAGGGCGGCCAAGGGCTTACGGGCGAGCGGCCGCGTCGGATTGCCTTTACCGCCGCGCGTGAGCAGGAGGCGGCCCCTGTCGCGACGAGATGGGAGCATGTGGGTGTGTGGCATGTAGATGTAGCCAGATGCAAGGACTCGATCAAAGTTGATGATCTGCCGATACAGGACGAGTAGGGTATTCCGTGGTACGGGAGCCGACGCGCTGCTGCGAACGTCGTCGGTCGAGATGTACATGCTGTACGCTCTACTACTGCTGCCAGACCTACTACCGTACATACAGGCGCAGGCGCAACAGGCGCAGACGCAGGCGCAGGCGCAGGCGCAGGCGCAGGCGCGGGCGCGGGCGCGGGCCCAGACGTTGTGCATGAGGTGAAGCTCTGAGGAGGAGAAGGGCTCGTTCGTCTTGCCATCTGTGCAGCGGCTGCACGCACGCCTTGCTTGTCTTGGGTTCTGCACAGCAGAATCCCATTGCGCTGCCTTCCATCAAAGCGCATCCGGCCGGCGAGGGGGGAGGCGGCGGGAGGCGGTCGGTGGCCGCGCCGCCACGCCATGCCACCGTCCTGCTGCTGCTGTGCTTGGACCGCCTGCAGCGGTGACGCCTCCAGCAGCGACGGACGCCCTACGCCTGGACCGTCTGGCGCTCCGTCTCTCTCCTTTTTTTTTTCCACCTCCCTCCCACTCTCTTTTCTGTCTCTCTATCTCTCCGACTCTCTCCCTCTCTCCTACTCTCTCTCCTACTCTCTCGCTTCTGCTGCTGTCCTTCCCTGACACACACCCCCCCGACCGCTCCCCCCGATATGCACGCCCCCCTCTCTCTTTAACCAGACACCCACCACCCCCAGCAGCCAACCCCCTGCCCTGCCGCTGCCTCAGCCAAATCAAAGCGCTAGCGACAGGTCCGCCGTCTCCATGCACAGCAAGGATGGATGATGGCTAGGAATCGGGACAATCATTAGACGAGGACTGGACGAGAAAAGGGTCCGGCTGGTGCGCCTTGGAAACTAACGCTGCCCCTGACACTGCTCCCCGGAGACGGCACTCACTACTTTTTTTTCCGGCGGGCAAGGGCAGGCCGGGCTACCTACAGCCTAGGCACCTCTGGCCTTCTGCATCCGCGTACCTGTACTTTCGGCACACAATGATCCCCCTCCCTGGAACCCCTGCCCCAGGCACCTGCTGGACCCCCCTCCGGGCGGCAGGCTGCCTCGCGGGGAGGCGTGTGGGCCGGTCAGGGGTCGCTGGACAAACCAAGCTACAAGGGGCCTCACTGACCTGCAGAGCGGGTGCCAGGTACGGGTACTTGGCTCGCTGATGACGGGGAATAGCAAAGGGACAGAACAGGGCCCGTCTCGTACCGGCGGCTTTGCACCCGTTCGGCACCCACCAGAGGCCATCACGGCCGGGGTCAGCAAGTACGACAGGTACCTGCCTCGCCATTGCCTCGCCGTAGCGGCTACCTCGACAGAACCCTCACGAGAGAGGCCACCACCGGCCACAGACCGGCCACAGACCGGCCACAGACCAGGCGGGCTCCCAGGTAGCAGGTACCGAGACGCTACGAGCCTGGAGCCCTACCCATGTACCTTGTATTTCCGTCCTGACCAGACATCCACACATTTTCATCCACTTCCCTAAATTCCTCGCCCTCACCTCTCACCTCCTCCTTCCTCCGCCCACATGGCCGTGGTACCAGGAAGGCGGTACCGGCTTCCAGACTTGCCTTCTATTCCATCGAACTAATAAATAAATAAAGACACCTCCCCTCCCTCCCCTCCCTCACGAAGCAGCCCCTTCGAGACACACGCTCGGTCGATATCGACTATCCCATTCTCCTCATACGCACACACGTCTTTGAGCCTTTGTCTCCCTCTCCCTCTCCCTCACTCTCTCACGCTCTGTCTCTCTCACTCTCTCACTCCCTCACTTCTCTCACTCCCTCACTTCACATCTCTCGCTCATCGCTCGCTGCTCACTTATTCACCCACTCGCTCTCTCACTCACGTCTTTGGCCGTCTCGGCTTCATACTAATTAATACTCACTCTATTTCGCCACTTCCGACTCCTGCCCCTCACCCCATCATCATCCGGCGAGCACAACCAAATCTCTCGGCCTCACCCCGTCCTCACGTAAATCTCACTCGCCCATTTTCTCTACCTCCACCTCCTCTCGTGCTCGCCCCATCTCGAGAAAAGAAACGGCCTATTTTCTCTTTACGACGTAAACGACAAGACGACGACGACGGCGACGACGACGACGACGACGACGATACAACGACGACATAAGACTATATTGCTCCCACCCCTCGCATCTCCAGCAAGCCACTTCCTCATCCGCTTTAGCTTGCGTCTTGCACTGTGTCCGGGCCACCACCATCCAATCCTTCCGACGCTGTCCCGGCCTGCATCCACCACAGCCGACTGGCACATCATCATGTGCAATTACATATACGTGAGTTCCGTCCCCAACCCTTCCTTTCCCCTCACCCGGTCTGCGCCATGGGGGAAATGAGATGAGACAAGGGAAGGCCAAGGCGGGAGAGGAAGAAAGGCAAGATGACGGAGGGGCCAAGCACCCAACGTCCAAGATCAAGCCAACACACGACGGCCCAAAATGAAGACAAATTACGAAAAAAAAAATAAAAAAAAAAGTAAAGGAAAGAAAGCAAACAAGGAGGCAGGGAAAAGAAGAAAATGGGCGGGCGGCAGAGGAACAGGAGAGAAGCAAAAAGAAGCAACGACGGCAAGAGAGGATTGCCGGGCAATGGAGACCCATCTTTCGACACCCTCACCCCGCTCCGCCAGAGGACTCGTGGCTAAGACAACACATCGGGCCGTGACAGAAAGAATTGAGCTGCCAGCACCATTATCACCTGGTCGAGTCGTGGTGTTCCAAGTACATCGAGACGGAGCGGCGATGCCCGCCCACCGTCGTCAGCAAACAGTACTGGTGAGTAGTAGGGACACGGCCCCGACCCCGGATGTCATGATGCCCAACCGGCTCATGTACGACATGGGACTGACTTCTTGATGACAGGGGCAACGATATCTGTTGTGCGTCTCTCAGACCTATTCCTCATTCACCCGGCCTTGCCGTTTTGCCTCTTGGCCTTCCTTGCCTTCTCCATTCTCCTTGTATCTGGGCGGCGCATGCATGACACTGACTCGCGAGCGCAGCCGCCTGCCGTGAACGACAACAGCCCAGCAACCATCCTTGGGCCAAGCTGATTCGGCGGCCGACGGCCAAGATGGCGACGCCTTATCCGCAACATGTCCCAGCCCAATGAGCCGGCTCGGGCCTCCGGGGAGGAGAGTGTCGTGCTTCTCCCCGCCCAGTCCGCAGCTTGGAGTATCAGCTCCCTCGGCAGCCTCGTGGTATACGGCCGCCCGGGTCAGGGCAATCCGAAGACGACGCCGACGGCCCGAGCCGGTGCTCTCCTTTTGATTTGCGTGTCGGGTGGCCCGAGGACGGGTCGGCGTCGGGCGCATGCATCATGGTCGATGACGCGTTCACAGCTGGGACGAGAAGAGGGTCTCGACAGTACCCGCACGCCCGAAAGACGATGGCACGGCGCAAAGCCGGCGGGGCGCACACCAGACGACGGGCATGGGATGGGGCGAGCGGAGGAGAAGGAAGGAAACACGATATAAGCGCTAGGGGCCAACAGAAAAGCAACCAACCAGGCACGACGACAAACAGGGTAAAGAGCAACAGGAGAGACGCTTCCGACTGCATCTCACAGCCACGGACAACGAAGCGGGCGATGGGATTGAGATGGTAGCGCCCCTCGGCCGGACACGGAGAGGGCAAGAATTTTAACGCCACACCCACACACGACGCGCTACAGTGTGCTCGCGCCAAGAAGGTGGTTTTTCTTGGCAGCTGCTATTCTTGCGACATCTTATCGGGTCTGGCCGCAAGGGTACACCCGTCTTGCATGGGTGCAAAGCTCACGATGCATCCCCGTCACCGATTTTCTTTCTGATTTACGAAACACAATAATCGTCTGCATTCTTTGTTTTCACATCATTTCGAACAGCCAGCGGGATGGGAGAGATGGGGCGCAAACGGGGTCAGGATGAGGCTGAGTTCTGGCGAGGACATTTCTGTACAGGAAGCGAGCAAAGCATGGGGAAAACTAAAATAAAGCAGGACGGCGCGGCGGGAAAAGGGCACCTCGGGTCGTGACCAAGGGCGGCATCATGGGAAACAAAGAGGTCATCAAGGGCAGAGGGCGGGAGATGGCAAATGGGGGAGAGGAAAGAAGGCGAGAGCGAGGGACGGAGAGCGGAGAGAGACGGGGCAGGGGAAGCAAGGCAAAGCTCGGGTCGCATGCGGCGACGGGCCGACGCACGCGCCAAGTGGACGTGGCTTGCGACCTCAGCTCGGGGAGCAGGGAACAGACGGCATGAATCGCGGCTGCACACACATGGCGAGGAGGCTGAGCCGGGTATAGGAGGAGGACGAGAGAGGAGAGGACGAGGCGGGCGAAAGGGGGAACGTCGAGAGAGGGACAAGGGGGAAAGCAGAGAAGGGGTCCAAATCCAAGGAGAGAGAGAAAACGAAGGGCACAAGCAGCGGATGGTCATGTGTAAGAAGAGGAGGAGAGGGTCGGTCGAGTCTGTTTGGTTGCTTCGGACGACGCCACGGCGTCGAAGGAGCCGCAGCAACAAGGTTGGCAGTCGAGACATGTTGGCACCGGTACTTCCCTGTCTATGCACACGATATCACGGCCCTGATGCTCGAAGCCTGCCCTGCCGTTTCTCTCCGACTGTGAGGAGTGCAAGACGATGGTGGGCAGCCGTGGATATGCGAATAGGAGGCATGTTGGCAGCTACCGGTTTCCAACGCCTGTCGGGGGAGGCAAGCTGCGGGCCGGTCGGGATTGGCCAGTACCTGCATACGTAGCTTGAGTATACATGTATATATATATATGTATATATATGTGTGTATTGTATGATTGTATGTATATATCTATGTGTATTGTAAATTTGTATGTGCATGTATATGTCGTATGTATGTGTATGTATGTATCTAACCGTGCACTTGAGCAGAGACGTGTGGATGTGAACAGCCGGCTGGACGTGTACAGGCCAGCCAAGTCTCTCCACCCAGCGCCGCAGCCTCGCCCGCGCGCCCTCCCCGCCCGTTCCCGACCCTGAGCACGAGAGGAGGGGGGGGGGAAAGGGCGGTTGGCGTTCGGCAGGGTGCTGCTTGTGCGACGGCCGTCGTCCGGCCGGGTGGCTGCTGGACGGGTGGCGGGCGGATGGGCTCTCTTGGGCGCCTTGACAGGAGGATACGTTTGCTTGAGTTGCAGAGGAAAGTGTTGAGGGCGTGCTGACACGTGCGGTTGAAAGGGTACAGTTGAGCTTGTGGAGATGGTCGAGAGTTGCAAAGCGTACAGTTGAGAGGCCTGAGGTGGGAAAGTATACGGGCTGGCCCCAGAACGGACGGGTATACAGAGCCTCGAACGCATCCGTCCATATGCAGATGGCCACGGGCGCACAGACTCTTGCCTCGCTCCGCCGGCCAAGCATCCGTACAAGCCGCGACGACGACCGGCTTTCCCTCCTCGGGGGGGGGAGCAACGCGCCTCGTACGCTTCCTGCTGTGCGCTTCGTCCATGCAGCGCGTCTCTACCTACACAGACAGGGAGATGGATACGTCGGTTTGTACATGTGTGTACATACATTGCCCGTCGCCGCCGACAGAGCGGCCGGAACGGCGAGCGTGCTTCGCTCCCGGAGCGGCCGCCCAGGGCCTCGCTCACGGCTGGCCATGTGACGGGCGAAAAAAAAGACGTTGAGGCGCGGCGGCCCTGCCGTACGACGGGCGCGCGTGTGAGACACTGGATCGAGCCGGCGCTTCGTCCCGTCCTCGGCCTTTCCCTTTTCCCCTGGCGGGACGAGGACGAGGACTGTGCCCGGGCTCGCGGACCGATGGCTGCCTCCTGATCTGGGCGGGGCGGAGCGGGCTTGGCATCACGGCTGGCCTCCTTGCGGCAAGATAGGCTGTGTCCGTGGCGCGACGGGACGGGACGGCGGCGGCGCAGTGCTGGGGTAAGGCGTGCGCGCGCTTCGAATCATGCGCCCCTGCCTGCGCGACATGGCATCGCTCAGGGCCGAACCGGGGCTTCTGCTCGATGCCGTGTCTCCGTGGCCCATCGCTTGCTGTTCTTCGTCGTCCCATCGTCCTCGCCACAGCGTGAGAGCAAGCCAATCGGCCCATCCTCTGGTTCTGGCGCTGGCAAAGAAGAAAAAAAAGATCACAGGCGACGCCAGCCACCGGCTCTGGGTCACCCATGATCGGAATCTGTGCCCGGGCCCCCCCTTGGCGGCGCCACATCGGCCGGCTCGCCTTCCCGTCGCGGCCGGTTGATGCTGCTGGCGGCTCGACCTGCGCGCTTGTGCTTGCGTGTCTTCTGTCGAGCCGAGCCAGCGCTGCTACCGTGGGCCGTCGTCCGGAGACGTGGTTACACGGGCGGTGCTTGCGCCGAGTGTGTGTGTGCTTGGGGCGGAGAGTACGAGCGACAAGGACGCAACGCCATCCATCCACCTGACACGCCGGCCCGGACGGCGCCGTCCCGCCCGGGATATAGCAAGTCTCCGTCGGGCCGCGCGTCGTCGTGCCGGCTGTTCGGGCCGCAGAGGCCCCGCCCCCGAAGCCGCCGCCGGCCCGGGACTGCAGCTCGGCACCACGACACGGGGCCCGTTTCCGACCGCCAGCATCGGGTCCACGCTACGGCCACGCCCCCAAGAGCTTTCCCTTGCCTCCCCCCCCCCTGGGATACGCAAGTGGATTGGTGCACGGCCGAGGTCGGCGGGCCTGCTCTCAGCTCGCCTCGCAGTAGCCTCACACGCGGCTATAACAAGGGAGGGAGCCATAATAAGAGGGAAGAGAAGGGACGGAAAAAAAAAAAAAAAA
>NJEV01000632.1:0-15036 GCA_002591385.1 Cordyceps sp. RAO-2017
GGAGCGGGAGCGGGAGCGGGACGAGGGACGCGACGAGTTGCCCGTCGCGGACCGCGTGTAGGAGCGCCGTCGGTCGGATCGCCCCCGCCGCGGAGCCGGACTGCGGCTGCGGCTGAAGGAGCTGCTCTGACGTCGGCGGCGGCTCACGCTTCGACTGCGGACGCCGCTCGAGCCACGTCGGCGAAATTGCCTGGGGCTGCGGCTGCGGGAGCGCGACGAAGACTTGGGCCGTCGCGGCGACCGCAGGGAGCGGCTCCGCGAGGCCAGGCTGGAGAGGCTCCTGCTTCTCGAGCGGGAGCGCCGAGTCTCAGGCGGCTTCATGGCACTTCTCTGCCGCTCCTTCATGCGGCAGCAGAGCTGCGGCGACCAGCCCCAGTACGTGTTGGCGTCGGCAAGGCCCGTGGCCGAGGACGCCTCGCGCGGCTTGCGCATCTCGCCGAGGAGGGTGAAGTCGACGGCCGCCCTCTCCTGCAGGCGCCCCTTTCGGTACAGGTCGTCGGCGTCCGAGAGCGTGGCCTTGACCAGCTTGGCCAGCGCCTCCTTGGCAGGCCCCGGCCTGAGCTGGATGGGGCGCAGCAGAGAGCGGCTCATGGGCATGGCAGAGTTGGGATCCAGATGCGCCAGCCAGGAGGCGGCGGGCAGGTCGCTCCAGGGCGCCGAGGCGTCGCCGTGCGAGGCGGGGAGGACGAAGGGGGCCTCCTTGGCGAGCTTGAGGGCCTCGGAGGACATCTGGATGCGGGTTCCCGAGTCCTTGTCCGAGGCACGGGTGAAGGCTTCTCGGATCCGGGTCACGAGGGCGGGCGGGACGTAGGCACGCTCCTCCCAGAGCGCAATCAGGTCACGCACCTTGGCCAAGTGCCTGGGGTACTTTTCGAAGGTGGAGGCGGCGGCCACGACGGCGGGCAGGTGAGCCTCCCAGGCCCGGGAGAAGTCACGGAGCCCCTGGCGGGTGACGACGTGGTGCAGCACATCGCTGGCGACGTAGAGCACGTGCAGCCTCCGGCGGCGGACGCTCGGCCGGTCAAAGTCCGTCTCCATGCTCTCGGAGAGAGCGACGAGATACTTGCCCAGGGTGGCATTCCGGCCACTCGAGGCCGCCGCGTTGGCGACAATCCAGTTCTTACATTTCTGTGCGGGTCCAATTTAGTCAACAGGCCAGGGCGAACGGGTGCGGCTGTCGAGCCATGAAGCAAACCTGAACGTTGGGACGCGAACACTCGTCCAGCGTGTTGTCGAGCAGCTGCAGGAACTCGGCGATGGCGGCGCGACTCAGCGACGTGGGATCGGCGCGAAGAAGCGTGGCCGTGAGCGCGGCCTTGGCGATGGCGAGGTCCGGAGTCGTCACCATGACGGCGCGGGCGCTGCTCGGGCGAGCTGCGTCGCGCGGGAGCGTCCGAATACGATGCTGCAGAAAGAATGGAGTGGTGAATGAAGCACGGCGAGGCTGTGCTCGACAAGCCTTTGAGAGTGACAGGCACGTCGTGGCGCTGGAGCGATGTGATTGGATGGCACGAGCGGGCGGTGAGGCGGGCGAAGCTCGGAAACAACAGGCGATTGGCAGGCTTCACTGGCCCGTGGCTACGGCAGGCGGCAGAATCAGACTCGCAGGTGGCACCAAGTTGGGGGCGAGTCGCATTTGCTCTACGAGAAGTGCAGGTAACCATGCAGGAACTGAGGCGTTTCCAGCTGTGCCCGGCTCATGTACCGCAAGCCGCGGCACGTTGGAGCAGCCATTTGCGCGCGCTTCACACATACCGGGCGCGTCGTGACTCCGTCCCGAGGCTGAGCAGTGAGCAGCAGCTCACAGGTCGTTCCGTGTAGCTGCGCGCGGTCCAGTAAGCAAGCCTACCAGTCTCCCTGCCTCTCCTCTCCGCCTCTCTTCGCATGGCTACGAGAACCTGTCGCCCTTCGGACTGCGATAGGGCACGCTGCTTTCGTACTTGCTCTTCTCGCCGACGCGCTGCGACTCGGTGGCGGGCGCGTGTCTTGTCGGCGCCGGATCGTGGCTGGCTTCTTGGCTGGGCGAGCCGGCGCTGTCGGTCTGAGCGGGGCCGCCGTCGCCGGCAGCGGACGGGGCGGACGCGCTGGGCTCGGCGGGCGCGTACTCGAGCGATCGCATGTCGCGCTGCTTCTTGCGCGCCTGCTCCAGCTTGGCCTGGCGGTCGGCGTTGATCTCGCGCTTGGCGAAGTAGTAGGCTCCGCCTCCGGCTGCGACGGAGCGCCGTCAGAATCGGCTCAAGGGCATGCGCCGGGAAGGCGAGGGAGGACGGTAGGGGGCGTCGTACCGACACACAGGGAGCCCCAGCCGAGCCTGCGGAGACGCAGAATCCGGGCGGTCAGCGAGGCGGCGACGGGGAGAGAGGCAGGGTGGCGGCGAACCAAAAGGACCGGACCTGGTGCTGGTCAGTGTTGCGGTACGTGTAAGCGGGAGACCCGGGGCGAACGGCCACGTACGTTGTTCATGCTTGCAGGGACGGGCAGCAGGCCGCGATGGGGAGAGGACCGGTGAGACGGATGGCGAAGGGCAGCAAATGAGCCGGCGGTGCTGAGGATTCTTCGGCGGACGAGGGATTCGCGATATTTGGCCAAATCTCGAGAGGAGGTGGATCATGAATTGTCCAGGCCCTTCTTCCCTTTAGTACTACCGCGGCACTACGTAATGCAGACGGACGGGCCCTGCACAGCCGATGAAGCTACAGACAGTACGTACCTTGTGGCGTTCGTGGAGTGGCGCAGGCCTCTCCAACGTGGCAGCGCCAGCCTTTTCGAGACCTGCTTGACCATCTTCTTCGCGCCCCCTAAAGATTCGGATCTAATCCGTGTGTGTCTCCGACGGCCTTCTGGAACAACACGCCCGATTCGCGACCCGGAGCGCTGAGAGGACGAGGAGACAGCTTCTTCGGCGCCAAGCAGCAACTCCGCCTCGGAAAACCCCCCGGAGCTCCGAAGTCGGCGCCGAAGAGGCCACCAAGGACCTTGTCCGCCAAGGCTCCCGTCAACCGATCCGTCGCTCGATGGCTGGCCAAGTTGGCGTCGCCTGTGTATGGGCAGACTAGGGCTACAGCAGGCTGCGGAAGGGAGTCAAACGACATCTTCGGTCAAGCAGTGTTTGTCACACGACCCGAGGGTTGTAGTTGAATGTGCTTTGTTTAATGATCCAGATGTAGATAACAACCGCGGCTCGTATTCTCGTCGAAACCGAGGATCCGCGACGCCTTGATAGGCTAACAGATACATACATATCTACTACGAATGAAGGTTATTGTTATGCCCATGTGTCAATGGTTTGAGGCCAGCTTTTGGCGTTCGGATGGTCCGTGAAGAGGTTTCGAGGGAGCTCGCGTCTGCGGTGACCGCCGTGTTCCTGGTGCAGAATAAAGGTCTCGCAGAGATTGTCCGTCGACAACGGAACGGCCGAGAGGCGTAAGGCCAGATTGCTGAGCAAACCAGGTTTCCTCTCAGCGGGCTGGGCTTTCGGGATGGTAGACAAGGGCGTTGAAAGGGCTGTTGCGCTACTGCTGGAACACTTTCTGATAGCCAAGTGCAGAAAGGCTCTGTAGGACACTCCAGGTCTTGTCTGGCAAACGGCTCGTCTCAACACCGCCCTCCAGCCCTGTGTGAAGCCGGCGTTGTGCACCGGCAACTCTCTCTTCCTCCGTTTTTGCCATCTTTTCCTTGTGGTTTGTACAAGCGTCCAGTCACAACCCAGCTATCAAGTGCGTGGAGCCGGGTCAAAAGCTAAAGACATCAGGTCGAGAAGCTCGAATACCACATCAGGATCTCCGCCGGCCGGTGTATGGAGACACGGCCCTATTGCGGTCGGAGGATGCTGAGCCGGAGGCCCTGCCGGCCGCCCTGATGCTGAGGTATGAGAGGGAGGACGAGGCAGGGCGGCCAATCGGAGGCCAAAGAAGATGTCTCTCCCGAATCTCTTCCTGTGCCATTTGAGCCCTGCCAACTCTTTCTCAACCATCTCGGTCTTCCGCACAAGAGTCTGTACCAGATCTTTGAGCTCCCTTACGTCCCGATGAAGGCCCTCGAAATTACATTGGACGTCGCCCAACGGGGTCTCCGATGGGATTGGCGTCATCGTGCCGAGGTGAGGCCTGGCGTCTTCCGAGAAGCTAAGGGGCTTCGTTGAAGTTTCTGTCCCCTCCCGCCCTTTGGTAGAAAGCGCTGCCAGATCAGGTGTGCCACCACGACTCGCCTCTGCCTGGTTTCTCGTCGGCGTGAGAGGGCTTTTTGGGGCAGTCTCGGGTTCTCCTCTCCTCTGGCGCTTCGACGCCGACATCTCGGCCGGGTCTTCTTCTTCCGTGGAAGACGTATGCTCTGCCTTGCTCTGCGTTTCCATGCGCTTTGCCTTGCTCTGCGCTCTCGTTTGCCTAGTAGGACGTTTCGGGGCCATCTTGGCTGAGGGGGGGAAGGGGAGGTTGTCCCTGGTCAAGTTTGGTTGCTATTCGAATTTGATAAGAGATTCAATTTCCTGAGGCGATTCTCAACGGCACCGACCGTGGAGTTTGAAGGTCTCGAGTTTGGTGGCTCCTTGCTGCGCGCAGTGTTTATCAAGCAAACGGTCTTGTAAGCTTGAGACATACCGTAAAGTGAGATTCTTTTTTTCCTTTTCTTACTTTCTTTCTCCCTCTCTAGGTTATGCTCGGCCAGCGAAGCACAGAGACTCTTAGGCTAGTTACTCGACGTCGATTCAAGGTGAATCGAACAGAATGTCAGTAAAATAAGGGTTCACGAGGCAAGACATGGCATGCTGCATAAGATGATACCCGCGACTTGCAAGTGTCGGCGGAGGGCAGTTGGCAAACGGCGGATGTTAGTCAGCGGAGGTGACTAAGAAGGCCTGGAACGGACCCGCAGCGTCAAACGTGGCTCGAAGGCTAGCCTGCAGAACCAACGACAGTGGAGGCGCCGGTGGCTGAAGGTCGGTGTCGAGGCGCGCCCCAGCCTCACTCAACGTGCTGCTACTTGCCTGGTGCCTACCAGTCATCGTCACCTGAAGGCTTGGCTCGAAATCTGAAGAAGAAGTCTGCCGAGACCTGCATAGGTAGATGGAGCAGGCGGGTACAAAGTAGACGTGGCTGCCAAAATCCGCCGAGACAAATAAATGAGCCTGCGTTCTGTCAGCTCGGGTACGAATGCCTCGGCTGCGCTCATCATTCATTGGACGGACCTTGGCAGTTGCTTCGCGTTGCTTACGGGCCAGCCGGGGGTCCTAGCATAGGTAGGTAGTTCCGGTGCCAGCCTGAATCTGTGAGTTGCGAGTTGCCTTGCCTGCTTGTATCGAGTACCTGCATACAAGATTGTGTTCACAACGGCGGGCGAGGCCGTCCAGAGCTGGTGTTGCGGCCACGGCATGCGCCCCGCAGCCGGGTCGTGACGAGGCTGATGCACACGACCGAGAACAAAGACGATTTCTTCCAGCGCCCTTTCTTCCTTCTTCTCCGCCCCTTTGTGTCTTGGCCACGAAGATCCACGGGAGCGCTCCTCGGTAGGCTGCAGATGATTGATGCGTAACGGGGGCTTACCTAATGGCTCGGGCCGCATGTACCCGGACACAATAGGGGCACCGCCATGTACATCGGGGACAATGCGGCAACACGCGTGACGCACCCCCCCCTCCCTAAGCCCCCTGGAAATCTAGCGGCCAGGTGTTGTGCCAAGCACTAAGGGATCCCAAAATAGCACTAAGGAAATTGTAGCATAGGGCCCTCTCGTACCTAGGCCAGGTAAGGGACAGGGCTGCCAAACATCGTGAACACCGACCCCCCGTCATCCTTCAACCATTGATCGAACCGCAAACTCGGCCCCCAGTCATGCCAGCGCCTCTCCTGCATACGCCCGAACCGCACTCTTGCCGCTGATTCCCGCCGACGCGCAGCCCCAAGGCGCGGGGCATGGGAATGCCCCTCGGGCGCAAGACTCGCCTCGTCCAACCTGCGCCCGCCCACCGAGCCCAACCGCCCGAAGTCGTGTCGTCGTCGTCGTCGTCGTCGTCATCGCCGCCGCCGCTGCTCGTCGCCCGCCCCGTCGTCATCGAGTGCTGCCGGCTGCGGCACATGTTCGGCGCCGCTCCCGCTCACCGCTGCTGCTGCTGCCGCCGCTGCCGCTGCCGCTGCTGCATGGTCTTGCCCCGACGTGCGGCGACAAGGCATGGGCAATAAGGGGAGCCCTGACCCTAGAAGCTCGCCGTCGAAAGATCCCCTCGCTCCGCCATGGACCCGTCGACCGGCGACGGGCCTGATGGCTCCTCTATCGTCAGTGCTCCGGCCAGCCCCGGCGCCTCTCCCTCGCCCTCTCCTCCCCCCCCTCGCCCTTGAGCGCGCGCCCTGACCGTCTGCAGAAGCCAGTCTCCTCCCTGCTCGCCCGCTTCGAGAACATGTCTTCGGCCGTCCAGCAACAGGAGCAGCTTCCCCCGCGCCCCGTATCGCCGGCCCCGAAGCCCGAGAGGCTACGAACCTTCAAGCCTTCGCACGACGCAGCCGCCGCCCCGCCCAAGACCCCGGCCAAGGCTCCCAACAAGCCCCTAGATTATCCCGCTCCCGACCGAATCGCGGTGCCGCCGGACGCCAGCGGCCCGGTCTCGCCGCACCCGCCCCCGCCGAAGCCAGTCCACTCCAACAAGCCCCAGGCGCTCGTCATCCAACCGCCGGCCGTCACGGTTCAGCCTCCGCTGTCTCCTCCCAAGGGACGCGTGCCCGCCTTCGACGCCGGATTTCACTCTCCCTTCTTGGACCCCGTCTCGGCCGCGGCTCACGAGAGCCACGGCGGATCTCCCAGGCAGTTCAAGATCCCCAGCCGGCCCTTGACTCCTCTCCTGCCCCTGGGGGCACCCAGGTCCCCTCGCCCGGGGGCCTCGAACCCCCCTTCTCCTCCTCCTCCGCGCCGATCTTCCGAGGTGAGGCGGGACAGAGAGGCCAAGCAGGCTCCTGTCCCGCCGGCTCCACGCTCGGCCAGGTCCGTCGGTTCGCGATTCCAACCGGCCAGTCTGCCAGACTCGCGCGACAACAGCATCTTATCCAGGGCCGAAATATCTCAAGAGACGTCCCCCTTCAGCAGCCCCCCCAGTAGTCCTGGAGAGGGTGCCGACAAGGAGCCGCCCGAGCTGCCGACGCGTCCCCGACCCCGGCTTCAAAGTGATGTAGCCATCAAACCGAGCCAGGAGACGGTCGGCTTCGAGCCACCCCCGGTACATCCATCCATCGTCATGAAGCGGATAGAGCGAAGTCAAGCCTCCAGTCAAGCTCCGCGAGGGCAGTTGGTCGCTTCACGCACCGGTGACGGCTACATCGCGCATTCCGCCAAACCTCCCATCGCCGACGCTTCTCTGCAGAAGTCTCCGACCGGTCAGGCCGTCGAAGCGCCGCCGAAACCGCCGAGGCCGAAACCGCAAGCCAACCCCCACAAGCTCGAAGCCGGAGCCCCGTCCGCCGTCGCGAACCGCTCCGCTTCCCAGCCCCCGGTCCGCCAGTTTCCGCCGCCGCCGACCCGGCACATGATCAGCGCCCGTGCAAACGACGGCGCACCCGAGGCAGCCCGGCCGGAGATCAAGACGAACCCCCCTCCCGCCGTGAATACCCGAAAGGAGTCTGTGTCTGTCCCCGCCTCGGAACCCGTGTCGTCGTCAAAGGCCGAGGCCACCGGCTTCGTTACGGCCTACCCCGATGGGGCGAATGCCAACCGCCGGCCTCCCTTCGTCAAGAAGGGCTGCCAAGAAATACAGACACGATATGACCCCAGAGTGCTCGACGCCTGCGGCGAGCTCGTTGCCACAAGCGGTCAGCTGACGCGCGTCTGGAACATCCTGGATGGCGAGCAAGTCATGAGCTTGTCTCACACCGAGGGCACCAGGGCGACGGCCGTTGCCTTCAAGCCCGCGCCCAGCGCCGATACGGAAGGCTCGCTCCTATGGATCGGCACAAACGTCGGAGAGATCATGGAGGTGGAAGTGTCGACGCAGCGCGTCCTGGTCAACAGGGGCGGCGTGCACGCGCGATGCGACGTCATCAGGATCTACCGGCACATCAACGAGCTCTGGACTCTCGACGAGGCCGGCACGATCCAGATATGGGGGGGCGGGGCCGACGGGGTGCCGAACCTCAACGGCCACCCGCACCAGAGCAACAAGCTGCCGAGAGGGCACACCTTCTCGATGGTGGTCGGCGACGAGCTGTGGCACGCGACCGGCAAGACGATCCGAGTGTTTGCGCCCTCGCTGGACGGGAACAAGCCGTTCCAGGTGCTCGTCAGGCCGCTGGTGGCGGACGGCGCCGGCGACGTGACTGCGGGCACGCAAGTCCGCACGCAGCCGGGCAAGGCCTTCTTCGGCCACATCGACGGCAAGGTCAGCGTCTTTTCCGCCGCCGACTACTCGTGCCTGGCCGTCCTCAGCATCAGCTCGTGGAAGATCAACGCGCTGGCGGGCGTCGGCCCGCACATGTGGGCCGGCTTCAACACGGGCAAGGCCTGCGTCTACGACATCGACCAGAGCCCGTGGGTGGTGAAGAAGGACTGGCAGGCGCACGAGCAGGCCATCATGACGCTCAAGGCCGACCCGGCGAGCTCGTACCGGCTCGACCGGCTCCAAGTCATCTCGCTGGGCGGCGACAACAAGGTCAGGGCGTGGGACGGCCTGCTGCAGGAGGACTGGCTGGAGGACGACATGAAGTCCAAGGACATCGAGTACTGCGACTTCGACGAAGTGCGGGCCATGATCATGACGTGGAACGCGGGGGCGTCGACGCCCCACAGCCTGCGGTACTCGGGGGCCGACGCCAACTTCTTCCAGGAGCTGGTGCAGTCGAGCGGGTCGCCCGACATTTTCATCTTCGGCTTCCAGGAGCTGGTCGACCTGGAAGACAAGAAGGCGACGGCCAAGCGCTTCCTCAAGCCGTCCAAGAAGAAGGAGGGGACGGACCAGGAGCGGATGAGCCACCAGTACCGCGACTGGCGGGACTTTCTGATGAAGACGTTGGACGACTACACGCCGGCGGGCGACCTGTACCACCTCCTCCACTCGGCGCCCCTCGTCGGTTTGTTCACGTGCGTGTTCGTCAAGTCGGCGCTGCGGGAGAGGATCCGCAACCTGAGCGCGGCCGAGGTCAAGCGCGGCATGGGCGGCCTGCACGGCAACAAGGGGGCGGTCATCGTGCGGTTCCAGGTGGACGACTCGTCGCTCTGCTTCATCAACTGCCACCTGGCGGCCGGGCAGACGCAGTCGAGCTCGCGGCACAACGACGTGGCGGCCATCCTCGAGGCCAGCATGTTCCCGGCGGAGCGCGACGCGGCGGTGCGGATCGACAGCTTCACGGGCGGCGGCGACGGCAGCATGATCCTGGACCATGAGCTGTGCGTGCTCAACGGCGACCTCAACTACCGCATCGACACCATGTCGCGCGACACGGTGGTCAAGGCCGTGGCGCAGCAGAACCTGACGAAGCTGCTGGAGCGCGACCAGCTGCTGATCGCGCGGCGGCGCAACCCGGCCTTCCGGCTGCGGGCGTTTGAGGAGATGCCGATCACGTTCGCGCCGACGTACAAGTACGACGTCGGCACCGACAACTACGACACGAGCGAGAAGAAGAGGAGCCCGGCGTGGTGCGACCGGCTGCTGTTCCGAGGCCGCGGCCGGGTGCAGCAGCTGGACTACCGGAGGCACGAGGTCAAGGTGAGCGACCACCGGCCCGTGACCGGCACCTTTCGCCTCTGGGTGAAGAAGGTCAAGGCGCGGGAGCGGGCGGTGGCCTGGATGCAGAGCCAGCAGGCCTTTGAAGACCTCCGGCAGCAGGAGACGGCCGAGGAACAGTACGTCGACGCCCTCTTTCTCCCCCCCCCCCCCCGAACGAAGAGGACGGGCCCAAGCTCGGGTCTGCTAACAGAGGGGGAAAAGGGTCTTTTATCTGGTCAACACGTGTGGATACGACGAGGCGTCGAGCAGGGGGTTTGTACAGGAGAGGTCCTCTTGACAGCCCCCACAAACAAGGCGACGACGGTATGCCTCGGTCGATAGGCGTCGGGTCTTGGTTTCGCACCACAACATAGGAGGGCACGGTAGGCAGCACGAGGTCGACGGCGCCAGTGGCAATTGGGGAGGGGGGGTTCCTGCAATGGGTTACAGGGCATGGCTTGACGGCAGCGAGATGGGGCATGTAGATGTGACGACGACTCTTTGCTTTGGCCCGTGAGGAAGACGAGGCTGGGAAGGCTCTGTATCACGGCGAGCCGAGAGTCAAGACGACACGTTGGGAGGCCGTCTAGAGCAGAAACGAAACAGCCTTGTCGGTCTATCTGCCCATCTGCCCCTTTCGCTCGGCTGCGTAGGCACTGGTGCCGAGACCGTGTCATGCACAGGCACGCCTCCTGCTAACCCCCTTTCGGAGGCCGGTCGAGCTGGCGAGAAGCCTGCTTTGGGATGCGAAAAAGTATCTTCCCGGCCTAGGCCATGGCCGCCCAGCGTTCAGGGTGGGATGTCTAGACTCTCTTAGTCAAGGCTTTCTAAGCGTTCCCCCTTCTCCTTTCTCCTGGCCCTGCCTAGGTTGTCCCTCCCCCCCCACGGAGGTCGCGGGCGCAGCGTTCGGGGCATCCCGCGCGTGCGCGACGAGCGGACAGCTCATAAATAGCCCTCCCTCACCTCTCCCTTGTCGGGACCGGCGCGCTCGCAACGCACAAAGTCGTTCGTCGTCTCCCAGCAAAGCCGAGCGAGTCGAAGCGAAAGCATGGCCGAGACCAAGGACGGCGGCGGCCGGCTGCCGGACGCGGCGTCGGGCCGGAGCAGCGGCGAGTCGAGCGTCGAGGCCAAGTTGCACCTGGCCTCGTTCGAGGGCTCGTTCGTGCCGTCGGCAAGGCCGGTCGAGGCGCGCACCGTGCCGTGGTTCCGCGACCGCGAGTACCTGGTGGGCGGCTGGCGGACGGCGTCGGTGTGGCGCTCGGCGGTGCGTCTCTGTCGTTGCTGTTGCTGACGGTCCCTTGTTGTTGACGGACGGGGACAGCTGGTCGAGGGCGTGGCGGCCGCGTGCCTCATCTACACGTCGGGCCAGACGGCGGCGACGCTCATGAGCTACGAGTCCAAGCAGCTGGGCTCGTACATCGGCATCTCCAGCGCCGTCCTGCTGGCGCTCTTCATCTACGCCACCGCGCCCGCCACTGGCGGCCACATCAACCCCATGATCACCTTTTCCTCCATCCTGGCCGGCCTGTGTCCCGTCTCGCGAGGTCTGTTTCTCCATTCCCCGGGTCCCGTGAGCGAGGGGGGGGTAGCCGCCCAAGACAGAGGAGAGACTGAGGCGAGCGAAAGGCGTGCTGTACATGTGCGGCCAGACCATCGGCGCCGCTCTGGCCGGCGGCCTGTTGACGGGCGTCTGGGGCCGTGAGCGGTCCATCAGGTATGGATGAGAGAGAGAGGCCCGCCGATCCCGCTTCTTTGCATTGTGCTTCCTCCCCTTTGCTTCTTCTTCTTCCCTTGCTTTTTCTTCTTCTCCTTCTTCTTCTCCCCCCCCTGGCTGACGGGAGAGGGGGGAAAAAAGCGTACACGGCGGCGGCTGCTTCTACGACCCGGCCGCCATGACGGCCGGGCGCGTCTTCCTGGCCGAGGTCGTCGGCTCCTTCGTCCTGCTCTACCTCAGCTACGGCGTCGGCCTCGACCCGCGGCAGGCGGCCCTCTTCGGCCCGCGCCTGGGCCCGCTGCTGGTCGGCGTCACGCTCGGCCTCGTGTCCTTTAGCACGAGCGGCGTCGCGCCCGGCTATGCTGGCGCGCAGATGAACCCGGCGCGGTGCTTCGCCTTCGGCATCGCCAGGCGCGACTTGTCCGGTGAGTCGCTTGATCGGTCGCCGCGTGAGACGGCGAGGGAGAGGCGGAGTCTAAGGGCGCGGCGAGCTGACGATGGTCGTGGGCGGCCGACAGACCAGTGGATTTGGTGGTTCGGGCCGGCCGCCGGCTCCGTCCTGCTGGCGGCGCTGTATCTGGCCATTCCGCCGCACCATGCCGGGCGGGAGGCGGCGCGGGCGGGCACCAAGACCATACCGAGGATCCGCGATACGGGTGTGTGATGATGACGATGATGATGATGATGATGATGATGATGGCTTTTGCCTGTGGCCATCTCGAGTTCTCGAGGCTGGTGTTTTGGTTTTTCTGTGGCCAAGTCGCTGACTGTGGCTGGGATGAAGAGGACCACTGTATGCGATGATGGCAGGAACGTTGATGGCAGGAGCGTTGATGGCAAGAGCGTTGATGGCAGGAGCGTTGATGGCAGGAGCGTTGATGGCAGGAGCGTTGATGGCAGGAGCGTCGGCAACGAAGGGGAAGGCACGCTAGACAGAGCGATGGGCAAAAAAAGCGCGTCTTTGGCATCGCCATCCCTCCATAGATCTCTATCACGATTTTTTTTACCCTGCTTTGCCTCCGCCTCTTTCATCGTCCTCCTCTACGGTGCTCACGATGGATTGATTCTTCCTCACCGGTGACGCAACTCCCACTGGCTCCCTCAGTCCCGTTACCCCCAGAACTGACTGCAGCGGTGCAGGGGCATGACGTAGGAGCCCCAGACACGGGAGTCGGTCGTCCAAATTTCGCTTCCGATCCCTCTAGTCTGCGCTTTTCCGCGGCCAAGGGACAGGCCAGTCGAGATGGAAGGCCACCGCGCGGCTCGTCGAAAGGCAAAGACCGACCGTATCGACCTTTACGAACGGCCCGACCCAGACTGTCTCGGACTCTTTCTCGACCTGCTTGGACGGCGGCAAGGCAGCGGCCTAGTGCGAGGCGGCCGCTTCGCCGTCGCAACCCCCCCCGCCTGCGAAACGGCCGAGACGATTCTAAAATCGTGTCGACGCTGCAGCGCTGGTGCCCACATCCATCCAAGGCACGGACGCTCCCCGCCAGGAAAGCCTTCTGGCCGTCCTGGCCATGCGAAACCTTGTTGCCGGCACGCACGCACGCACGCACACACACACACACACACACAAGGTTCGCCGCAGGCCGTCGAGGCAGAATGTACGACAGGCTGGGCTGGGACTTGGTCAGGGCTCTCCAAGAAATTGGTCATCGGCACTCGCTCATGCTGCAGACACAATTTAGCTCGGCCGGCTAGGCGAGCTGAGTTGAGGGGGAGGGGCGCTGCAACTGGCATTGGCCCCATCGTCCACTCTCCTCCAACTTCTCATAATCATGACTACGACACTCGTCAGCATCCCATACGAGGCCATGCGCGACGGCAGCGGCACTCTTGGCCTCGAGCTTAATCGGCAACCCCCAAGCCGTGCAATCCGCGTGCCCTGTATATATAGAACAACGAGCAGGACCATGCCGAGCTGGGGCATCCTCGAGCATCCCCGACTGAGCTGGAGCATCCTCGAGCAACACACCCCGACATCTCGACCCGATTCCTTCTCTCCGTCATAGCATTACCGGCTCGACCGCTGGAAACAGCCCCGACTTCTGACGAGATGCCTCCCGCCTACAAGCGCCTCGATCGCGACAACTGCGCCTTTCTCTTCATCGATCACCAAGTAAGGCCCTCGGACCGCGTTTGAAAAAAAACTCGCATACGCACCAAGGGCGGAACCCTTGCTGACGAGCCTCTCCTCCCTCGCCAAAGGCCGGCCTCATCCAGCTGGTGCGCGACTTCGAACCGCATGAGTTCAAGGCCAACGTCCAGGCCCTGGCCAGGGTGGCCAGCTACTACAAGGTGCCGACGGTCCTGACCACCTCGTTCGACACGGGGCCCAACGGCCCCATCGCCAAGGAGATTCCCGAGCAGCTGCCCGATGCCCGCCTGATCCGACGCCCGGGTCAGATCAACGCCATGGACAACGAGGATTTCGCGACCCTCGTCAAGTCGTTCGGCAAGCAGCAGATCGTCATCAGGTAACATCTCCAAAAGGCCATGACATGTCAGTGTGACTGACGAATCGCACCCTCCCGTAGCGGCGTCTTGACCGAGGTCTGCGTCGCCTTCCCGGCCCTCAGCCTGATTGAGCAGGGCTACGACGTCTTCGTCGTGACGGACGCCTCGGGCACCTTCGCCGAGCACACGCGCGAGGCGGCGCACAAGCGCATGGCCTCGCAGGGCGTCCAGCTGATGAACTGGGCCGCCGTCGCCGCCGAGTTGCACCGCGACTGGCGCAACGACATCGAGGGCTTCGGCAAGATCTGGACCGACTACGTCCCGGGCTACTGGTGCCTGATGCAGAGCTACACCGCCAAGCGGGACTAAGGGCTGGGCCTTTTTTTTTCTTGGCCTGGCCTGGCAACGACCCGCTGCTGATCTCATCGCCCCTGAATCAGCCGTGGGCAACCGTGTCGAGGCTGTCCATCTGGTTTCCTGAGCGTGTTGTTGCCTGTCGTTGACGGCAGACAGAATGTGCAACTGTGGACTGGTTTTCATCCCCTCTACGAGACGAGATTGGACCCATATCGGACAAAATATCGAGCAATACATCTGTCTCTATCTCGACTCAACCGTCTTTGAATATCTTGATTCGGCTCCTTGACCCTGTATCACTCGTGTTCCTCGCTCACCATGAGTCGCTGCCCTCTTTTCGTCTTTGGTGATTATTTATGCACTCGCAGTGCTTCGAACTCTACTACCATACTCCCATAGGCTCCCCACGCCATACATCGAGGCCCTCTGGTTACGAGCGTCGACATGGAGTCAACCCATGGGCGTTCTGATGAGGGAAACTGTCGATTCAACCGAGGAATGCTTCCACCCTTTTGTCGCGCTCTCCTGCAGCTTCAACGCCCTGCTGCCACTGGCTCCCGAACATATGCTTTCCTAGATCTCGAAGCCGACGCCGCAGCCGGTGCACGCGCACCGGCCTCCCTCACAGTCCCAGAGCCCCTCGCCGTGCCTGGCGAGGCAGTCGCGGTGGTCGTAGGGCAGGCAGGCCATCTCGGTGCTGGCGAGGCCGTGAGCGGTGCAGAAGCAGCGGTTGCAGCCGTCGTCGCACAGGCCGCCCGGCGCGCCGCGGTAGAGGCGGCGGCAGGCGGCCTCGCTGTAGGCGCCGCAGACGCGGCGCGTCAGGGCCAGG